>VDFB02030058.1:0-63958 GCA_007258455.2 Sequoia sempervirens | reverse complement strand
GAATCATGGAATCTGAATTTGAGATGTCTATGCTAGGACCTTTGACATTTTTCTTGGGAATTCAAGTCTCTCAGCTTGAACATGGTTTGTTTATCTCTCAGTTGAAATATGCTAAGGAAATGCTTAAAAGGTTTCAAATGGATACTTGTAATCCAGTTGGCACACCAATGGAAACTGGATGTAAGTTAATGAAAATTGATGAATCTCCTCTTGTTGATCAAAGGGAGTATCGGTCTATGATAGGGAGTCTTTTATATCTTACTGCTTCTAGACCAGATATAATGCACTCTGTATGTCAAGTTGCTAGATATCAAGCAGCTCCTCGTCAATCTCATCTCAATGCTGTTCACCGTATCTTTAAATATTTACAAGGTACTTTGGATTATGGTTTGTGGTATCCCAAAAATGATGATTTTGCACTCATTGGTTATACAGATGCTGATTGGGGTGGATGTAAAGATGATCAACGAAGTACTAGTGGTGCTGCATTTTTCTTAGGTGATCGGTTAGTTGCTTGGCACAGTAAAAAACAAGAATGTGTCACTATTTCTACTGCTGAATCTGAAATTATTGCTGCAACAGCATGTTGTACTCAGTTAATTTGGATGTCTTATCAGCTTTCAGATTTGGGTGTTCATGTTCAAAAACCTCTGAAAATCCTTTGTGACAATACTAGTGCTATTCAGATTTCAAAAAATCCTGTTATGCATTCTAGAACTAAGCATGTTGCCATCAAATTGCAGTTTATTCGCGAACATGTGTCATCAAATGAGGTCATTCTTATTCATGTACCTTCTAAATTACAAGTTGCTGATATTTTTACCAAAGCTCTGCCTAGAGAATTGTTTGAACAGTTCAGAATTCGATTGGGAGTCTTCTCTCAATCCATGCTGGAATAAGTTCTTTTTACTTTTCATATTCTGTGTTAGGTTTCTGCTTCTTTCACAGAAAACATTTATGAAAAGCAGATGGTTCGATTTTTGATGCATAAATTTTGGGGGAGTAATCAATTTGATCAAGTTTTTCCACAGGTTTGATTTGGCACAGGTTCACAGGTTCAGTTTTCACAGGTTTTCCACAGGTTTGATTTGGCACAGGTTCAGTTTTCACAGGTTTGATTTGGATCAGGTTGTTTTGTTTTGGCACAGCAGTTTTTCACAGTTTTGTTTTGGCACAGAAGTTTTTGGTTTGATCAGGTGCACTTGGTTCATAGGTTTATCATGTTTTCATGGTGAATCAGCATGGTATTTCAGTTCATTATCTTGTTTATAATCAGCATGGTATTTCAGTTTATTTTATGAAATGGTGAAAATTTTTGCATCAAAAATGGGGGAGATTGTTAACCATTTCAAAACGTGGCAGATCCGTCATCTGCTTTGTTGGCAAAATATTATACATGTGGCAGTTGTAAGGAAAGGTTGTATTTTGGCGTGGCATTTTTTATGGAATATATGATGGCATTTGATTAAAGCAAAAATTTGAAAAGGTATTATAATGTTGTCGGCAGCTGTGATTGACCGTAATCTGACAAGTCTGAACTCATTATTTATGTTGTTTAGTCCTTTCTCGCCAAGTATTGACTTTGCATGGCGGACTCCAAATTTTGGTTAAAATTGGTTAAGGTTGTGGGTATCGGTTTAATCTGAGCAAACGGTTTTTGTTGCGTTTTGTTTCTGCAAGTTGAATTCATTCTGCAAAACAGGAAGTAATCTGTTGGGTCAAGATATTTTTGTGCGGATCAGGAAAGTCGTTTGATGGATACAGGCAGGTTCATTGTTTGTTTTTATTTCAAATGAAGTTTCAGGTCTATACATTTATCTTTCTCAGAAAGAATAAAAGTTTTCTTATATATTCGATTTTTGCTCATGTATGAGGTTTTGGGACAAATTTAAAGAAGGAAGAAACTTCTTAAGGACGGACAGAGTCTTGAGTTTCACAGGTATGAGGTTTTGCCGGGCAGAATCTTGGGCATAACAGGTATGAAGGTTTTACATTCTTGTTCACTTCTAAAGAGGGTCTCAAACTCGAAATATGGCTATGCAGTTTTTAGAAGTTTGAATAATTTTTTTGGGGTTTTAAACCCAGGGTATTATATACAGTTTATTGATGGTTCAAAACAAAAGGAAATGTGTAAACGTTTCTTTGTCAGTTGCAAAGCAAAATGTCGTTATGGAAACCGTCTTCGAATATCTCAAAAATGAAGCTTAATGATTATCAGTTTTTGACTGAAACAAATTCGTAATCTGAAACTGTTTTTTCGTAAAGCATTTTAAGAGGAAGTTTGTTGAACAGATTCTAACTGGTTCAGTTAGAAATATGTAACTGTTCTGATTCGAAGTTCATATATAACACTTGTAATCTTTAGATGCATGTATGTGTGTGTGTAAAAACATATATATATATATATATATATATATATATATATATATGTATCTGAGGATAAGTGGTTTTGAAAGTTTTGATCATAAACTTGTGTACATGTACGAGTGATATATACACATTTGTATATGTATATGAGTTGTATTAAATTTCTGAGCAGTAGTGACTGCCGATTGTAAAGGGTTGGAATCAATAAAAGATACAGGTTCATGGAGTGGTTTTTCTCCCTATGACAAAATCATGAGATTTTGGAGGGTTTTCCACTCGGCACAAATTTGGTGTTTCTTCATGTTTGTGAGTTTCATTACTTTACACTTATGATGAATGCTTACATTTCTCCTGCATAGATTGTATATATTCTGTTATAAGTTGCTTATTGCAAAAAATTGTAAGGAATCTTGAAATAAAACAATAAGGTTCTGATTCACCCCCCGCCCTCAGAACCTTGACACTTCCAACATATACAACCACTAACACATTTGATACAACCTCTACTTCTCCTATTTGTGGCGCCCTCCTTATTTTCTATATCATGTGCCTATACCAAGGCGCGGCCTACCTCTCCCATTTTCTTACTCACACACGGGCTTCCTCTCTTCTATTCTATCGGCCTGCTTTTCTATCCTTCTCTTGGCGCCCCTCTTCTATTGGTTTTAAATCTGCATTATTTTTTAATAAAGAGCCAGAGACCTTCAATCCCAAGGAAATCGACCTCTATTGCAGCCAATGCCTTGTCTTCAACCGCACCCTTTCAACTCTTCTCCCATCTATTCAAATTCTTCTTTTTAAAATGTAGCA
The DNA here is from genome assembly GCA_007258455.2 of Sequoia sempervirens. NCBI lineage: Eukaryota > Viridiplantae > Streptophyta > Pinopsida > Cupressales > Cupressaceae > Sequoia > Sequoia sempervirens. The sequence continues at coordinate 60,781 of VDFB02030058.1, read as the reverse complement.
TTACTCCATAGACGCAGGCCTACAATCTTCCAAATTCTCTTCATTATTCAAATCTACATTGTCTCAACTTTTCATCCTCCACATCCTGCCTTGGTCTATTCGTTTGGTCTTAGCACATACCTTTGGCCTTAGTTGAATTTTATTCACTCAAATATGTTTGTCCTTCTCTGTCGTGCATCCAACCAATGTTAGCCATTTTAAATTTCGAAGCATTTACTTAGATCACCAGTAATTAATTCTCAGGTTGCATCAAATAGTCAAACTGAAAATTAAAATTAGAACGAGACATTTGTCAAATGGAAGCAACCATAATGTCACTTAGTTCCATTGCCAAACCACGATTTCAAAATGTCAAACCAAAAATCAAACTGAAAATTAAAATTAGAACGAGACATTTGTCAAATGGAAGCAACCATAATGTCACTTAGTTCCATTGCCAAACCACGATTTCAAAATATCAAACCAAAAATCAAACTGGAAACCAATTTAGTTGATGCCGATTGCCACAAACCTGGGATGCTCCTGCATCAGTTTCACGTAGTAGGGATACAAAATAGATAACCATAGAGATCATTCTTTAATTCACAATTGAATAGGGAGGGTTAAAAGCATTAACATACACATATGTCACTAAGTTGCTAACTTGACATAGGGACTACACAAAGTGAGATAGCTAAGTGAAATCCATGATGTTATTCCCCACATGCCTTCATTGGTCAAATATATGTTAATTTTGTACACTCTCAAGGTAGAGCGTCAAATCCAACAATGGAGATAATAGTTGAAGCAACATATAATTACCAAGAAGAATGTGTAATCTAGTAAGACATATATTGATCCTACAAATACATCATATAATAAACTCACTATAACTTTTTATCCAATCATAAAAACATCAAGACAATACAAGAGTTAACACATAGGAGGCCAATACACTAGGATTTAGTTGTGTAGTTTTTTAGTCAATTTTATTGATTCACATTTCATCAATTGTAGTGATTTAAGAGAAATCATCTTTCATGAGCTTGAATAGTGCACATAGCAATCATTATATTTAGTTGATGTTGAAGCTCAACAATTTCTTCGAAATTCACCAATGCTAGGGCTACTCCAACTCTAAGATGTATATGTATATAGACATGCAAATATATGTTTACGTATGTATATTTATATATTTGTGTATATAAGAAAACATACACACATTTATAAATACATATACGTATAAACATACATACATATACACATGCATATTCATATATCCTACATATATGCATGTATACATATAATAGGTGTAGTAATACTCCAACTCCAAGGTATATATGTGTGTATACTTGCATATATTATGTATTATATGTATACATGTATATGCATATATGATATACATTATATATACACATCATACATGCATGCATACTATATTATTATACAAGAGGTATTCTACAATGGTAGCAAGGCGTCTCATGTTGTGATGGTATACAAAAAAAATTTATAACTTAAATTTGACACTCATTAGACAACAAATAATTAGTATTTAATAATAATTATAAATGTAAAAAAATAACATATAAACATATAATATTTAACAAAACAAAGAATGATATTTTAAAAAAAATTAAATTAAGTTTACAAATAAAAATAAAATAGCTTTTAAATAAAATAAAAAGTCTTAAATAAAAACAAAACTTGTGCCCATGTAGAACATAAAATAGCTCTATGCATTTCTATATAGATGCATTTAGTCTCTATTTAAAAAAAGAAAATTACTTCAATTCCAAGGTATATGTTTGTGTATGTATTATATGTATACATACACATATATTTCCAAAGGCATTCCATAGTGTTAGGAGCTTTGTGTTTTGATTGTGTACATAAAAATCTTTTATTTTAAAGTTGACAGTTATTTACAGAACAAATAATTGATATTTAATAATAAATATAAATTTTAAAAAAACATATAATCATATAATATTTATTATATTTTTCAAAATAAAAATAAAATTTATATAAAATAATTATTCCATAAAAATTAAAATTTGTGTCCATCTAACAAATAAAATAATTCTATACTAGTGTGTGTATATGTATGAATGTATGTACGTACTTATGTACATATGCAATAATATTCCAATTTTAAGGTATATATTTACACACACATATACAAAATTATAAAATCATGTGATATTTTATGAGGATTCAATGCATGGTTTTTGAATCAATCTCATTAATTTGTATTTCATGGTTAGTTGTTCACAAAAATGCATCCCTCATGAGTATGAATGGTCAACTTAGCACTCGTGGAATCTAGATGATGCTCAAGGTGAAGTATCAAGACTTCTTAAGTGGTTATCCATCTGAATACTTTTCTAACTCCACCATTGAAACTTGATAACATATCACATTATTTGACACACTATGGAAAAACCCATCCACTTGATATTGAATTGTTGAAGAATTCAACTACGTAGTTTTTGAATCAATCTCATTGCCTTGTACATCATTAACAATGGTTCACAAGAACTCCTCTCACAAAATTAATGGTTTGCTAAACACTCATTGCATTTATCTGATTCTTATAGGATAAAGTATCTGGACTTCTAGAATTGCTTTGACTCAAATATGTTTTAATTATAGAATTTCTCCTAAGATCAAGTCCACAAGTTTTACTATCCCATTTACAAAACCTTTAACAAATAGTATACCTTATAAACCATTCATTATAGAACAAAACAACTGATCATTATACAGTTACAACAAACCCTGCAATCTTTTTTTTCTTTTTTTCTTGATCAATTTTAATAATGACAATTTTGCAAATTAAAAACACTCTTATAAAAACTATTGATTATACACAAAATTTATGAAACAAAAGATAATATTACAACCTTAATCAAACCCCCCTCATGTTTATAAAAACATCACAGCAAAGCTTTCAGATAGTATTCTAACCTTAATCAAGCCCCTCAGATTCATAAAAACGTCACAGCAAAGCTTTCAGATAGTATTCACTTGCCATGGTTTCAATGAAATTTTTTCTTTGGGATTCTGTACACATGAATTTTTTTCTTTGGTATTCTGTACACGGCCGGTTCATTTTCGGCTGTGTTTTATTTCATTCTAAAATTGATCAATGGATTGAAAACTAACCAGAAGACAATTGGACCGTTTTTCTAATGCTGGCGAGGGGTTTTACTGGTTGATTCCTATGTTGACAGAAACAGAACAGATAGAGAACATCATATCCTAAAAATAATATTTTTGAGGAATAGATGTTTCATTTCTGGCCTGCGACAGATGGCTCATCATATCAGCAATATAGCATTTAAAGAAAAATCTAATTTCCAGTAACAATTTCAACATTTGCCCACTATAATTCTGTCTTTTGATCTCTCACTCTAAGCTCTCCATTGAGATGGGATTCCGTTCAACCACTCACCACAGTTCCTTATTCTTCTATATTCTTTTTATTCTAACTGAAGCATGTCATCTGTTGAAATGAAAGCATGCAGCAATTAAGTTGGTTGTCTCATAAACAAAATTTGTTATTTATTAAACCTTAACAAGAATATGATATTTGTAATTGTAAAAAGTTGAATAATTTGTAGATTTTTTGTATGATGGTACTTAATAATTCTCCCACATATGAATAAACACAAAATGTTTATTAACCATAAAGTCTAAGAACTCCCACTTCCCAATGCCAACCCATTTACATGTCATTTCTCATAAGATACGTCTATTTGTTTAGCTGTATATAGTAGACATGGGCCTTCCGGCTTAGAGGATGTGGTTTATCTATTGCCAGGCCTTTTTGCAAGTAAGGTGCATATTTGAGAAAAGAGGTGTGCAGTAACATTATAATGTTCTCCAAAAACCTGGCTGAAGTTTTATAGTGTATTTACTTAGCAGAAATTAAGGGAAGCGGTTCTATGTTTCCTCTCTGTGGTCTATTTGTTTTACATCTACAAGGATTCAATGATAATATGCATGGGGTAGAGAAACTACCTCAAGTAGGCTCTCATCTTCAGCGTTCCAACTACATCAAATCGCACTATTTGCCCATTGCAATTCACAAGAATATTTAAACTTTCTACTACATCAATATAGGGCTTTAAGGACAAAGTAAAAGCACAAAATTAGTGAAATATCGATTGCCATATCCAAGCGAAGCACATAATCAAATCCAGATTAGCCTTTAACCTCATTTTTCTTGTGTCGTATTCCACCACTTCTCTAGGAAACTGCATTTCTAACAGTCATTGGAGGTCGTTGGGTGACTTCCATCCGATAAGCATCTGTTTTGATGAATCCACTAAGAATCTCTGCCTCTGTAGATTTAGGGTATCCGAAGTCTATTATTTGATCTAATAGTTCATATTGCAGGCAAGGAAATACAGGTAGTGAAATGATGCACAAATATTTCAAATTCTAAGCTCATGATAAAATTGTCTCAAAACGGTTAGTTCATTAAAAGGAATTCTGAACCCTGAACCCTCTGTGACTCAGATGGAAGATGGATATGTGTACACTCACAACAACGACAAAATTGTCTCTCAAAAGACTCTTCTTCTAGCTCTTGAAAATAGCGCTTGAAGACCTCTATAACACACATAGACAATCCAAAACTCAACCAAAATTTGACCTCTGAATCAGTTTTTGCAACACACCAATCATAACAGAAAACAAAGATAAACATAAACAAATCTCGTTTATTTTAATGAACAGCTAAATATATGTGCAACAGTTGCAAATGGAAACATTAAGTGCATGCACTAGAATCGCCAGGTCTACAGCCTTTACATGAATTCAAATGAAGGGTTTTTAAAACATAGACGGCTATTGAGAAAAATTAACAGCAATTATGGTTTCAGAATAAGGATTGAACTGATGTGTCTTCGGATTGAATGATAATATAAATTTTTAATATTTTCATATATATATGTATACACACACCTTTTCAAAGGTTGATTGGAGAAATTACGCAGGATTTCAAGGTACGAACAAGCAATATGCTTGATTTGTGTTTTTTGGTTTGCCATTCTTCGACAGTTTTTAGCGGTTGCCTGTGCACTGCATTTTTTTTTTGTACGGTGGAAATATTTTTCTGCAAACTTAATGATAGTGTCTATGTAAGAATTCTTTTGTTGTGATTATATATATATATATATAGATTATATATATATATATATATATATATATATTAATTTGGTGATCTTGTCTTTGTGAATAATTTTTTCAGTTTTAATTATTTTTGTAGACACAATCATACACATTGTAATTGCATTTTAAATCAATATAATCAAACCGAGCTTGGCGAAGTTTTGCAAAGTTTGTATGGCCAAAGTGTTTGGTTGTCAGATCTTCAACTCATCATTTTATAACAAAAATACAAAATTTATGCAAGCTTGATAACATGCCCGTCACCTTCAAACTCATAATGCTACAGAACAAACCCATATAGCAATGACTAAAATATCATATTCTAAAAACCTACTTCTTTGATTTGTACTCTCATATATTACTTCAACATATATGTTACTAGCAGTGTAATCCTTGTACCTTCTTTTGATACAAGTACTAGTGGATAGTACATATGACTATAGCCTAATCTAGAATATCATTCCTATGTTTCATTTTAGTAAAGGAAAGCTGGGATATTTGAAGTTGAACAATACATGATATTTGGAGTATTAGTAATTGTAATAAGATGACACATTCACTTTGTTCGAGAGTCTTTTTACATTAAAAAATTGTGAGAAAGTTGAAGTATTAATGTACCACAATCATATAATTTTCTATTAGAAAATGAGTTATATTCAGTATTTAAAAGTTGACTTGTAGCTCAATGGTAGAACAATCTAATGGAAGGTTGACTCCTAATTGTTTCATAAAAAATTTAGCATCCTCGAACTCACTAAGCAGCAAGTAAACTCTAGTGGATAGTACATATGACTATAGCCTAATCTAGAATATCATTCCTATGTTTCATTTTAGTAAAAGAAAGCTGGGATATTTGAAGTTGAACAATACATGATATTTGGAGTATTAGTAATTGTAATAAGATGACAAATTCACTTTGCTCTCGAGTCTTTTTACATTAAAAAATTGTGAAAAAGTTGAAGTATTGTTGTACCACAATCATATAATTTTCTATTAGAAAATGAGTTATATTCAGTATTTAAAAGTTGACTTGTAGCTAAATGGTAGAACAATCTAATGGAAGGTTGACTCCTAATTGTTTCATAAAAAATTTAGCATCCTTGAACTCACTAAGCATCAAGTAAACTATAATTGACAATAATCTTTAATATTTATAATGATAAATATGTGTTCTTCTTTCTTTCTAATTATTTTCCTGTGTTAATATTTTATTATTTGAATAACGATACTGTCCCAGGGATATGTGTTGCAGTACTCTAGCTGTCAATCCTAACTGCTATAGTTTTACTTTTAGATATGTCTGATACATTTGAAGTCCACTATTTTATCTATATAAATTGTTTTAAAATGACATGATGCCAAAGACAAACTTAAAATAGAAAAATAAAATATATTTAAATAATATATGGATTTAAATTATATTTATATGTTTTTTTTATGGATTGATTATATTACTTGAATTATTTCTATATTTAGCTCAATCAACTTACATAGAAAAATACATTATTTTTATAAAATCTTTGGATATAACGTGTGATTTATATGCCTTTGTCTGTGGATGAATCATTGCCATAGCCATTTTTTTAATTTGTATTTAGATTACCAGCCAACATATTCACAGGAAAGCAGTAGTGAAATCCATGTTATATTTTTTTTATTTCCTTAAAAGAAAGGTTTTATTTTGAAAAGTAATTTTGAGGTTTTCTCTCAGAAATATATTTTAAAATATCAGCTATCATATTTAAGCTAATATTAAAGTCTTTCTAATAATATTTTAATGTTAAAGGTCAAAGTCGGCCTTGCTATTTCCAAGCAAGGTCTGTAGTTTTAACCCTAGTAGTGACATTGGAAAGCCTAGCCTGTAGCCTACTTGGTCATCTGTTACATAGGATAATGGCAAGCCCAGCCTGCAGGCCTCCTTGATCATCTCTTAAAAATTAGGTTGGTGGGAGGCCCAAGGTGCAGTTCAGTTGGTCATCTATCAAAAACGTATGTTGTAAAAAATGCAACAGATTTGTTCTTGGCTGCATTGATGTGACTATAAATTAATAAATGTAGCCACAGAGAACACTCTGTAATGAATTTAAAATTTAAAATTAAATATTTATTATATAATTATACTAAGTTTATAATTTTCAGTAATCTTTTATTTATAATTTTATTATATAATCATACTAACCTCTTCAAGCTCTCTCTAGTGAACATTTTTTTAGTTATAAAAATATATTTTTATATATAAATTTTAAAAATACCTGTTTTTATATAATTTATATGTTCAGAGGTTTCATAATTGTATTGTATTGATGAAATCTTCTATTGTTATGATTAAAATTATTCAACCTAATAAAAATTACACTTATTAATATTTTAAAAATGAATAAACTTTGTGATCTTACAACTTTAAGTAAATAAAGCCTATATCATGCATGATATGCAAGCTATACCACACAGAACATAGTGAACTTCAGAAATACCCTTTTAATCTGCTGTATATAACAATTGACTTGTCATGTCCATACGTCCATAAGTTTAAACGACTCTCAAGAACTGTTGCCCCTTCCCTTTACACATAATGGAAATTATGTTAGTCAAATCCTCAATCTATATAATTTTTTATATAATTTTTTAAAATTATAATAAAAAAACCATGTTTATCCAGTTCACTTACAGTTTTTAACATTTCAAAATTAATAATTTCAACCTATTACAGGTGTGTTTTAAATAAGCTCTTCTGATTCTAGAGCCTTAAATGAATAAGGCTTATATACGTGTAACATGAATGATAAGAAAGCTATACTACAGCTCTGGAAGTAATCAGGTGATCAAAACCCAAAAACCAATATGACAGTCTTCTCTTTTGTGTCTCACACACTCTAGAATTTGTTTGTTTGGAGCTTTAGATTAATGTCAAACATAATTTAACTTTCCTAAAGGCCGAGCCTCTAAATGCTCTCAATATATTGGTTGAATGCCTTAAAAGTTAATGTTTTTATTTATTTTAAAAGTGGGTAAGCCGCCGACGGAGAAAACTAACAGAGCATACGATAAATACCTGGACAATAATCCATAAGAACATTTTGCAAAATTCAGAGGAGTCACAGAGTCCCTTAGCAGAAAATGGGTGGGCACACATAACTCTTATATTGACAAGAAAAGCAATGAGACATATGAAGCTCCGGTAAAAGAGAGTAATTGAGGTTCTGTCAAGCTAGTTCAGGCCAACAACTCAGACAACCAATATAGACGATAGATAAAAGATAATATTTGCATGCTGCAAAAATCGTTTTTAAGTATGTTCCCCCAAGTTTCCGGGATCGGGGCTCATTTCCCGGACAGGTTTTTTTTAGCTATTTCTCTAGGGACAGCAGGGAGGAAAAAGTTTTCTTTTTTTAAATATAAGGAGATTTCAAGTATAATATTTTTTAGGCATTTATTATAGACATTATAGATTTTTTATTTAATATGAGTAATTAAATAAGAACTATGATGTTTTATATAAGAACTATCATGATGTGTGTATTCAGGTGAGGAATTTATTTTTAAGTTTTCCAGAAGCCTTCAAAACTTCATGCTTTGCTGCCAAACTTATTAATAAAGAGGAATGATTTAATAAAAAAGATAATGGGTTGTTTCTATTTGATCTCAACTGGAATACAAATAGATGGAATTGTTCTATGAGTTGCTAGTACAGGGTATTTAACTCATATTCAGTAGTATAACTGTAACATGTCAATTTTGTTTGTGGCAGTCTTTGTATACTAAATAGGTTGTCCAATGTATGAAATGAGATAATTTTTAACTGTGATTTCAATTGTGAAGCTGCCGAGATCGGCAAAAGTAGATATGTATTTTGTAGATGTGATCATGATAAATAATTGGTCTATTACTTGATCAGACTTAGAGTTACAATTGTTGTAGACTCATGGCGGTGCATAGCTATGTAACAACAAAGTCCTTGAGATTGATGGCATAGAAAAACCATAAAAGATATATGTGATTTGTCTTTACTTCATGTCAAAAAAGTCTAGACAAATGATTTGAAAACTTTAGATAAATCTAAGGGTGACAAACTCTATTTGATTATAAGGTTTTGATCTTTCCTAACACTTCCGGGTTAGTACTAATAAAGGTCTAGACATGACCTTGGTAATTAATCCTGACTGTTAAAAGATTAGTAAACATAAATATTTTTTGATTTATTTGCAAATTTTATATGAACATGTCATAAACTAAATATGTGTTGAAAGGTTTTTTTTTTTATTTTTTAAAAACTAAAATGTCCTTAAACCATGGTTGTCTCCTAATTTACCCATTCATTCTCTAAAACAATTTATACATATTAGGTATGTTTCCTACTTATCCTTGCATCCTCAAAATTTCTTCTATGAAGGACAGGGTCATATTTGACTAGGGTCATCTCAAAAGAACATAGATTTTTAATCATGTTACTAAAAACCTTTTTTTTTAATAACTAAAATATCCCTAAACCATGGTTGTCTCCTAATTTACCCATTCATCCTCTAAAACAATTTATACATATTTGATATTAGGTATGTTTCCTACCTATCCTTTCATCCTCAAAATTTCCTCTATGAAGGGCGGTCATATTCAATTGACTAGGGACATCTCAAAAGAACATAGAATTTTAATCATGTTACCAAAAACTTAAAAACAAACATAGAATTTTAATCATGTTACCAAAAACTTAAAAACAAACGAACACCACAATTCTAAAAGACTAGGGTGTATATCAAATCAACTAAACAATTATATATAATTAATTTATTATTATTATTAATTATTAATATTATAAAAAATATATGTTTTTAACAGATGACCAAGTAGGCTGCAGGCTAGGCTTTCCAATGTCATTGCTAGGGTTCAAACTACAGATCTTGCTTGAAAATAGCAAGGCCTCTTCATCGGTCTTGGTTTGACCTCAACAATATAATATTATTAGACAGACTTTAATTAAGTTTAAATATGATGTTCGATGTTTTAAAAAAATTAAAATGACTTTTCCAATTAGAACTCATTTGAAGGAGACCAAGAAAATAGGACAAAAACTTTATGGTTATTGTGAATATGTTAGCTATTAATCTAAATAGAGAAATTAGCTAAAAGAAATTGGTTATGGCAATGATCTATTAAGAGAGAAAAACATAAATCATAGGTTAAAGTTCATAGATTTCATAAAAATAATATATATTTTTTTTTACAATATGCAAGTTATGACTTATATTTTATGAGTAGTGATTCATATGAACCCATCTTTTATGAAAATGAATGGTCCACTTAGCACTCATTATATCTAGGTGCTGTTCAGAGGGGTGAAGGACTCTGAAGGATCAGAGTAGTACTAAGATGGGTGACCTCCCAGATGCTCGATCTCTGTGAGCATCACCTAGACACAACAAGTGCTAAGTGAACTGTTCATTCTCATTAGAGGTGGATTCATATGAACTACTACTCATAAAATATGGATCAATAAACTTGACTAAAAAATTATACAGTTGAATTCTGATATTAATATCATAATTTATACTTTTATTGAATTTGCTTAATCTCAATTGAAAAAAACTTCAATAATTATCTATGATCATGATCAATCCAGAAAGAAAAAAATGCATATAAATGTAACTTAAGACCATGAATTATTTAATAATATTACATTTTTCTATTTCTAAATGTTTTCTGAGCATTATATTCCAATAAAACAATTTATATAGATAAAATAATGAATTTTGTAAGCACCAAACATACCTAGAAATATTAAAAATGCAACAATTAGTATTAATAACTGAGTGAAGCATGCCACACCCATAACAGTATACTTGCTACTCTAAATACCCAAATAACAGAAGGGAAAACTTAAGGAAAGCATGTACTTACAATTACAAATGCCATTTTTACATGCTCTGTAGTGAGTTTGAAGATTATGTGATTCTGTTGGACATCCTGCAGTACTGTGGAATGTAACAGCAACACATTCAACTTATTCTCAACCATAGTTTACGTGCTCTGTAGTGAGTTTGAAGATTATGTGATTCTGTTGGACATCCTGCAGTGCTGTGGAATGTAACAGAAACACATTCAACTTGTTCGCAGACACCATTTTTTATGGTAGAAAAACTCTACGAACAAGGTGAATGTGTTGAACTTACTACAAATCCACCAGTACTCCAAACATGCACTACAATATCATGTATTCTTCAACTGCAAATATCCTCACTTTTACACACTTCTGAAACTTAGGCATGGCATTTTTGAATAACTAGGGCTTTGTCTAATGTACTACCTAAAATGAAATAAATCTTGACTACCAAGCTTTACTGTGATGTTCCCTCCTTTTGTTCCCTTCTTTTATAATCTGATGAGGGCTGGTTAAGGTCAGAATACCATGTGCTCCTGCTGCTGCTTTCATAAACCTTGCATACTTACTCAACTACTGCACATAAACAAACGAAAACAACTTCCAATCACATTTTCCCTCAAACTTACACGTGTAAGGATTTGTGGAGCATTAACTATCGCATAATGAATAAAGTTGATTATATACGCACTTCCTTGGGGTCTTCATCAAACATGTGGGCGCTGCAGACAAAATATTCCCCCAAAAACATATATTATTGAAAAACAGTTGTCTTGTAGCCATGAGACAATTCAATACCATAAGTGGTAAACTAGATACTTTAGCCCCTTGTATTGCTCTCCACTGGCTAAACAAATAATAAAAAATGATAAGATATTTTTCCATGATCCTAGCCATCTCTACTGTGGATGGTGAAAGGAGTGTTTATCTGTTATGTGTACTTATCGAAAGATAAAGTAAATTATATTAATTGGAAAAGGGTGAATAAGATTTGAGAGGGTTTTTATTTTTAACATCTAATTTAAGTTAATTAAAAAAATTTAATTAAGTGTAAATCAGTTTAAGTTGATCAATTATAATTGGGATGTAATATGAAAAATGTATTTGTTTTTAAATTTTGATGTGGCATCTAAAATTAATTTGGGTTCTATTGGAGGTGGAGGAATTATAAGGGTTAATCTTGGGAGAGTCATTGGTGCATTTTCAATCAACTTTGATGTTCAAACAAAGTCATTTCACAAAAGCTTCTATTGTTTTTAGCGGGATTTCTCTTGCAAAGGATTTGGGCATTCATCAACTTGCTGTTGAAGGTGACTCTTTGATGCAAGAGTATCTGGTGGTGTGAGGGCAATCTTGCATCACCCAAAAGATGATTTCCATTTTTTGTTCCTGTTGTTTTCTTTTTGTAGATGTTTTTGCATTTTTTGATACCCTTTTCGTCGAATAAGAGTTTCCAACTTTCAGAATTGTTTTTCTGCTTTTTCTGCTCAACTGCTATTTTTAGCATGTTTGAATTTGAAGTTGTGGGAAGACAAAAATTTATGGGAAGGTTCAGGATAGAAAAATACACAATCTGGTGAAAGAATCAGATCAAGATCATTCACGATTTGAAAGTTATTCAAGTTCCAGTTTCTACTTTTTGCCCTGAAAAACCTTCCGAGCTCAGTTTGAGGCACTAAATGATCTCGGATGGGCCTGAAAATTTGCAGAAATGCCAAAGTAGTCTACCAAAAACCTATTTTGTGGAAAATCGTCTTTTCGAGAGCTTTCTGAAAAGGTATTATCATTGAAGATCCAACCGTCGGATTAAAAGTTATGGCTGCCAGAAGTTGGTGCATATTTTAGAAATGTGCTAATTTTCGACTGTGAATTTAAACTTGAATTTCAAATTGTAATTTTGGCGCCAAACCGCCAAAACTCATATCTTGAATGTTGTTTTTGGTTCCAAAAGGGAAAAAGGGCTATTTATGGGCTAGTTTCTGAATTTTGGGTAGCTTTTTGGAGAGAGAGTTCGCATGTTGCGAAAAGGGGATTTTCTGTAATTTTGTAATTCTTTTCTGAAACTTCTGTAGCTTGCATGTATCGCAGAGCTCGAGGATTTGGGATCCTCTACATGTAAGATTTTCTTTATTGAATAATAATCAAGTTTGCTAGTTGTCAGTATTGTTTTTGTGTCTCGGGTTTGCTCCCTCGTCACTCTTTGAATATAGTTAATTGCCTCTGAAAGATTCATTCCCCTAGCTAGACGATTGATCCCATTATTTCTCTTTAGACATTTTAAACTCCCTTCTTAAGGTTGAGGTCAAACATATCTATAGTGAGGGTAATATGGTGGCTATTTTTTTTCCCAATTGGGGAGTCTCTTATTGGGGATTGTGTAGATGGATTGGGGAGGATGTCCTCCACTATGAAGTTTATTCACTTCTCAAAAGTGATGCTTATTAAGCTTTGGCTTGAAGGGGTGACACCTCATTATATTATGATGATTTGTGCCATCATGAGACTTTATGTGGATGGCTCTTCAACATTTGAGAAGATTCCCTATTCCTTTTGGTAGAAGCAATGGGGTTTAGATCTCTATTACATATGGTTGAAGCAATGGGTTCATGATGACATGAGGTGGACATAGAAGGCTAGCTATCTCTATCAAGCTAAGTTATCTAGCTCTATGGGAGGTGATAGAAATAAGGTGCAGCTCATGTATTGTGTTATGTGACTTTTTCCCCAAGAGAAAACAAAACTATGAAATAACCCTTTTACAATTAAAAGGGAGGTAGAAAAATAAGAGATATCATGATCCTTTGGTTAAAAGAGAGATTAATAAAGTTTCATATAAAAACTCTTTTAAAAGAGGAGGAATTATTATTTTTTAAATAATTATTAAAAGGAAACTCTTGTGAAAGGGTGTGATGATTTGGAAAACACCCCTTAAAAGGATATATAAGTAATTCATGTGAGACTTGGAAAAAGGGATAGAGAACACTCAAAGAAGAAGGAAGTGGTTTGGTGGGGCTATAAACATTGTAGAAGGGGGCACACAGGGTGTGTCCAACTCGGGGTAAAACGTACACCTAGGACAATCTTGGCTAGGGTATGGTGTGCACTTATGTTGAGCATTGTTTTGGTTGACCAGTACTTGTGTAGAGCATAATACTATTATGTGTTTCAAAAGGAATTGTTTCCTTGTAGATTTTTCCATAGCAAGAGCCAATACCATTGACATCTTCCTAAGGTGAGAGTGGCTTTTCCAAGTGTTGTGATTTAGATAAGTATTGAAAACCATCAATTCTAAAATATATTGAAAATATTATTATATGATTTTGGTGTTAATATATATGAATTATATAGATGTGTTATTCAATTTAATATGTTAATGATTTACTTTAGAATCCTTGTCTAATTATTACATATTATAGTTAAATTAGTTATTTTATATTAGTTAGTCACATCATTTTAGTAACATTACATTTTGTAAATTATCTTAACTCTGATATTTAATCGATTAAATCTATTGCTAATACTTGTAATGTAGAAAATGTGACTCTACACAAGGATAATTGTGTTCCCTTGAGAACCAATTTCACTACATAACTCAAATAACTCTAACTAGTCCAACTAGTAAAAATATCTAATTGCAGACAAATAAAATAAAGTTTCCAATCTACAAAAATGGGAGAAATAAAGGACAAAGATTCTTTGGCTTAAATCTGAGCGACTCAATCAAGGACGATAGTGTGGTGTGCGAATGTTTGTGTGACATGATGTAGTCTTGTATGGACTACAAACAAAGAGACATACAAAGAATGTGAAAACTCAACTTAAATCTCCAACTAACCTACAAAACCTAGAAGTGAGAAATGTGATAACAAAACTAAAGAAATGAATCAAATGACAAGGCTTGTGTGAGTAAACGATAAAGATAAAATAAATAAACACAACAAACCTCTGTGCATTTGGATACCTCCAATAAACATGCACATACATAGAAGAGGAAGAATGTTTGGGTCTGTTTGGGGACTTACCTTAGTCAAGTCCTTGCTTTGGTGTTTCCACCTCCACAACAACCAAATAGACAAATAGATCGAAAGATAAATAAACAAGATGATAAATACATAGACAAGGGATGTGATAAATACCAAGATGCTCAAAGACACAAGACAAATAGTGTTGGCATATGGCTTCTAGTGTTGTCATTGATGGCAACGTAAGTCATTATTCCAGTCCACAGATCAAGATTTGTTCATACCAGCAAACAGGGTAAAGAATAGAGTTTTACCGGAAGTGAAAATGAAGAACAGGGTATCTAGTTAGTATGTCGATCTATATGCTTCACCGGATTATCATTTTGAGTTGTGGATCTCGGGGAAAGTTGTTAAGTATCTATTTTATCTTATTGTTAAGTTTTGTGATGTTGCATCAATCTGTGGTTAAGTTAGGAGATATGACAATGATTTTTTGTTTATTAGCTCATGGTGGTCGACTTAGTGAATAAGGCAAGTCACGGATGTATAAGGAGTAATTGTTTAAATATTTTTGTGCTCGAGCATTTTGATTTGGGGCTGCAACATAGCATTAGCCGACCTTGATGGGTACACATCAAATATTTAATGTGGATTGAGCCGACTATTGGGAAATATTTTTATTGTGTTGAAGTCAACATATAGCGATTGAATTCTTGCTAGTGGATATATATAAGAGATCGTTTAATTCTTTTTATAGAGTGAGTTGATGCATGTTCGAAATGTGCGAATAGCAGAAGGGTTGTTGAGCAATTTGGCATAGTTTCACTTGTGCATAAGAGGATTTTTGTGAAGCGAATTAAGGTAGAGTAGAGCAAAGTGCAAAATCAGACAGAAGGTCTTGAATCTGATCTATGAGCCTCATCAGAACTAATACTAGGCATTTGTAGATGCTACTTTCTCAATTCAACTTTTTGTTGTAATCCAAATATATTGAAAGGCAGTGAGCCTTCCTAATTTTGAGCAGTGAGCTCTATGCAGTGTGCATTTCCTTTTTTCTTCATACTTTAATAGAGGATAATTTGCGGATTAACCTCCACCGTGGTTTTTCCCATAACAGGGTTTCCACATAAAAATCTTGGTGTTATGGTGTTTTGATTGTTTCCTTCTTGTGCTTTCATCTTTACTTCTGTTGAAATGTTGTAAATGGTTTAAGATCTAAATTGAAATTTAAATATTGCTAAACACTGATTCACCCCCCCTCTTAGTGTTCCTTGAGTCCAACAATTGGTATCAGAGCAAGGTTCCTCTAAAGAAGTTTAATAGTTTGAGGTGAATCTTGGGATGCAATGGACTCTAGTGGTCTTCAAGGGTAGCTTTTGGTGGCACTTGATGATCTTGATCAGTCGAAAGCAGAAAACCTGGAATTAAAAGCAAATATTGAGGATGCTGAAAAATTCATTCAATCATTGAAGGACAAAATCAATGAGTCAAGAGAAAAGAGGAAGGAACTTTGTTATCAGCTGAAGCAAAAAGAAAGTAAAATCTTGGAAGATGTTCACCTGAATCAGACCTTAAAATAAATAACTGAAGAATGTGAAAATATTGCTAGAGACAATGTTGCTCTAAAGCTTGAGATGGAATCTATGGTGATGAGGCAAACTAAGGAGATTGAAGAAAGAAGGAAGAATGAGGAGAATCCGGCCCAGTCCTTAAAAGAAATATCTGAAGAATGCAACAAAGTTAATAGTGGATTCATTTAGTTGGAGATTAAACTACAACAATCCATAAATAATGAACAAGAACTTGAAAGATAGATAGTTATTCTTAGAGATGAACTCACTACTGCAAATGAATACAAGGATAAGTTTAAGATTAGTTCTGCTAAGCTTGATGAGTTGACCAAAGGTCAGAAGGATACAAATGACAAGCGAGGTCTTGGATATGAGAAGAGAGAAAGTTCTGGATTTGAACATAAGAATTCCAGAGAAAGAAATCAGATGAACAAAGGCAGAAGGTATCTGGTAAGATGACCAAATGCTCAAAAGTTTAATGGTTACTACTTTTCTTGTAATAAATTTGGTCATATGGCTTCTCAGTGTAGAATTAAAATGAATTCAAGCAGTCCATTATTTCCCGGTCAGTGTTTCAGTTGCAATAAGTTTGGTCATAAATCAATTGAATGCAAAAGTATGTATGTTAGTGTAAGGAATGTTAAATGCTACACTTGTGGAAGATTTGGGCATGTTGCTAATCAATGAAAATCAAGAAAAAATTAATGGAATGAGTGGTCTAGACAAAGAAATCCTATGTGTTACAACTGCAATAGATTTGGTCACATTGCAAGATTCTACAGGAATAGAAACATGGATAGAAGAGGTCTGGTATACAAAGGAAAAATTTCATAGAAAGATGATAAAGGAAAAGGGAAAGTGACTATGGAAGAGATAAGAGATCAGATGAAGAAAACATGGGTAAGGAAGAGTGAATTTGATGAAGGAAATAAGCTCACACCAGAAGTAGTTTCTAGTAATTCCACTAGAAATTGATCTTGGGCCATTGGTCTAGGGGAGTTTTTCAAGAAAATCCTTTGTCCCCCTATCAGTAGTTGGCACCGGAATGCAAGAAGTTGTTAGTAGTTGTGCTAATAGTTTACAAATATATTGGTGATCACTTGTGCAGAAGTTTGAGGACTAGAAGGTTCGTAGATGAATTCTTTTGCTATCTAAGAAAATGGAGTATCTGGAACACCTAGGGAAAAATATTTAATGTGATAAAAAGGTTAGGCGTGTGAGTTATAAAAGGGTATTAGGAACACTCATTTGTCACCTTGCATTGAAAAAAAAATAGGAGAGCCTCTGCAATAGAATTTCAAAGGAGTAAAGTCAATTTGACGGCGAATTCATCAGGCATTTCAGTTGCTTGTAGAATTCTTACTTAATTTGGTGTTCGATAGAAACTTGTTTGGTACAAAAAGGAAAATGAAGCAAGTCAAAGCAATGGTGAATTTAGATGAATCTAACAGTGAAAATATTAGGTATGTGAGAAATATGTTGTCGACCGATGAATTGAAATGGCTTGAAGGTGTGAAACACAAAAGTTTGGACATTTGGAGTGAATTTCCCTAGTTTGATAATGCGGAAGTCATGAGGTTTATCCTGAATAGATTGAATGATGACATTCTAACTCTGGATAAACCCTATCCCATTTCAAAAGAAGTGATTAAGAATCTAACTGGATTATGCAATGTTGGTGTAATTAAATGTCTTGTACCTTGTCCTAGGTCATAATTACACCTTAGTTAAGTTTACTTAGGGACCACATAGGAGGTTGTTGGAGATTTTCCACTTTTGGTGGACTTGACATGTCATTACCTCATCATTTCCACCTTTTTTGGACATATCATGTGATTATCTCTCCACCTTAAGTGGAGTGACAACTCTTCATAGTTGTCTCATGTCAAAAGATTACGACACTTGTCATAATCTTATGCCCTTTTATGTTCTCACCTTGGCTATATAACCAAGGGGTCTCTCTCATTGTAATCACAATCATAATCATATCATATCAATGACATTGAATACAGTTTATTCTTGTCATATTCTCTCTCTCTTTTCTTGTGCTTTCCATTTGGTCCATAGATCTTGAGTGGCAGCCATAGCCAATTCTAACAATAAAAAAAGAAGTTGATTCAAAACAAGGAAGTCAAAACCCTAACCGAAGTAACTGGAGATCAGAGGGCTTTGATAATTTCAACAATCAAAGATCTGATAACAAGGTACATTGCGCATGGAATCTCATACAAAATCTTTTTTAAAAATAGGGAAAGCACAACTTTAGCAGGTGCAGTTTACATCTCTCATAAAATGATAATGGAAGATCATGATTTTGACCTGTGCAGATTACTAAAAGATCAATTGATGGAAAATGTTCAACTAACAAAGGAGGTAGATTACCCATTCAGGTTTGGTACCTTGGTCATATGTCTTGTGATGTATTTTCTGAATTGCTTTCCATAGATCGATGATGTTGTATGGCAGGAGAATGAATTAGTTTGTAAACAGATTTTTGAACATTCTAATACTTTAGCAAACTGTAAGCATGAGTATGCAAATTTCTTTAAAGAATTGCTTGGAAAATTTGGAGAAATTAGCATTTCCATTCTGGTAAGAGCACTTGAAGTTGGATCCTCTTCCAGTGAGATGGAGAGGAAGAAGAAGAGAGCTCAAGAGATTGTTGATTACACTCCTCTGGCACACAAAACTCCAAAAATTGAAGGAAAAGGTAAAGATCTAGTGATTGTGGACATACCAGATGAAGAATCTGATGAGTACACTCCAAGGGGAGAACTGAAATTAGTTGAACCGGATGTAGTTATAGTAGAAGGAAGCGAAGAAGGTGTTTTATCCAAAGTAAAGATACTGCAGCTTGTTCAGGAGAAAGATGGGATGCATAAAATTGCTGACATATGGTCTGATAGACCCTCATATGAGCAAGACTTGATCGAGAGAACTCTAAGTACTTATTTTGTATACAATAACATTGGTTTGGTGAGTTTGCATAATGTGTTTCCTAAAGAATTGATTGAGTGCATTAAGGAAGCCATGGTCTCTGAGTCCAAGGATAATAAAGAGGAAGAAATAATTCTACATTCGAAGGAGTAGTTCAGGCTATCACTTACCAAGTTGAAAAAGCAAATGAATGTGTTGAGACAATGCATAAATACAACCAATAACATCTACAACTATTTTCTTCATTGGCCTCATGTAGTTGGGAAATACAAAGAGAAATTGGAGCAGATTGAAACCAAGCTGAACAAGATTGGTTAGGATTATAAAATGTTTCAGGATCAGGATGGCGCAGTTAAGAAAAAGGATTCAAAAATTGCATTCTGAGGATACAAAAGTTCTTTTCACCAGAAACAAACTTGTGGACACCTTTTGGAAAGTGAAGGATTTAACCGAATGCAGATTGGAGCAGTTGATTGAGTTTCTGAGGAAAGGAGAGAAATTAGAAGAGGCAATCACAATTCCAGAATCTCTCATCCAGATTATCAACCAAACATCTGAGAGCAACAACTTGATCTTAATCATTGGGATTTTAGGAGAAGCTTGGAGAAAATTTCTTCTGGAAATGAAAGATAAGTACATGATAAATTTTTGACTTGAGTAGCAGTTGTATTTTTTTTTCAAATTTTGATCCAATTTTGAATTAGCAAAGGGGGAGATCCAAAATATGTTTGTCATTGATGTCAAAGGGGGTAGAGAGAGTAGTGAAAAATGCTTTATCATTCTAAGGGGGAGTTGTGTTTTGAAAATTTGAAAATTTGAACTCTAACAACGTAATCATATTGGTTTTGACACTTAGTCATTTTTCACTAAGTGTTGCCATCAATGCCAAAGGGGGATATTGTTGGAATATGGCTTATATTATTTTCATTTATGGAAACCTAAGTCATTATTCTAGTCTACAGATCAGGATTTGCTCATATTGGCAGGTAGGGTAAAGAAAAGAGTTTTACTGGAAGTGAAAATGAAGAACAAGGTATTTGGTTAGTATGTCAATCTGTATGCTTCACTGGATTATCATTTTGAGTTCTGGATCTCGAAAAAAGTTTTTAAGTATCTATTTTATCTTATTGTTAAGTTTTGTGATGTTGCATCAATTGGTGGTTAAGTTAGGAGATCCGACATAATGATTTTTTGTTTATTAGCTCATGGTGGTCGACTCAGTGAATAAGGCATGTTGCAAATGTATAAGGAGTAATTGTTTAAATATTTTTTTGTTCGAGCATTTTTATTTGGGACCACAACATAGCATTAGCTGACCTTGATGGGTACACATCAAATATTTAATATGGATTGATCTGACTATTGGGAAATATTTTTATTGTGCTGAAGCCGACATATAGCGATTGAATTCTTGCTAGCGGATATATATAAGAGATCGATTAATTTATTTTGTAGAGCGAGTTGGTACATGTTCGAAATGTGTGAATAGAAAAAGGGTTGTTGAGTGATTTGGTACTGTGTACCTTGGAATTTTACCCTACTCTAATGTGCAAAATAACTAAAAATGCGAATGATAAAAGACTAAGGACACTTCAAGATTAGCCTAAAGAGTGATAAAACAAGAAGGAAAATAGATGAAACGAGATGCAAATGATTATACCTTCCTTGCTGTTGAAGACTCCTTGGTTGGCCCTTGATTTTGATGGATTTGTGTGCTCCTTGGATGGCTTGTGATGTAGCTAGATGCAAGATTGAATGTGCAAAATGATCAAAGTGAATGGCTAAATGATAACAAGTGCTTGAGAATGCAAATTGGCAGCATAAGGTTACTCAAATCAAAAGTATTTTTTTTTTTAAATGCCCTTGAGGAGGGGGTATTTATAGAACAATTTGAATTCTCTAGAGAATTCAACGGTGGAGATTCATCCAACAAGGTCAAGATGAAGGGCTATGGTGAGTTGAGAACTCACAAGCCCTCACATCTTGACATGTGGATGGTGAAGTGGCTAAGAGGAGATGAGGTGTAAGTGAGGTGGAAGAGAAGTACATGATGTGGAGGAAGTACAAGTACCTTGCAAGTACATTGGAAGATGGAAAGAATCTTGGATGAATAAAAGTGAATTTTAAATTCACAATGATTGGAAGAATCTAGTGAATAAGACAATGTTCCCAAAAGGTGGGAGTTTGTCACATGTGACTTGATGTGACAAGTCAAAGGTACTAGAAGATGCATGGGAAAAGGGGATTTTTGGAGGAATAAAAAGGAATTAAAAATTCCTTGGGGGATGGGAAGAGTTGACCAAAGTACTAATTAGGTTTGACTAATCAGTAATTAGAGGATAATTAGGGGTTAATGAGGATTAAAAACCAACTTGCAAAAGTTGGAGGATGTGACACATCCTAATCAAGGATTAGGCATGTGCACATCCTTAATGAAGAGATTAGGAGATGGATTAGGATTAGATGAAAATGACATGTGAGGAATTAAATAAATGTATTATTTATTTAATTTATTTGATGAAAAGGAATTAAAGAGTAAAAGTATTTAATTATTAATTAAATACCTTAGGATTTGGCAGAATTAGGTATTAATTAAATAGTAATATTACTTAGTGCTTGGATAAGAGGATGTTTAGACGAAAAGTGATAAATTTGGATAAATTAAGTGTCCAAATTTGGATGTCTACATTTTTCCCCTCTTTGAGATGGTGTTACGAAGTAGCATCATTTCAAAGAATATTAAAATATAAAACCTAGAAAGAGATGGTTAGATTGGAAAAGATGCCCCAGTCATCAAAGGGATGACTAGGAAGAAAGATGATGGGGGTGAAGATGAAGAGTAGGGATTGAGGATGCCCCCTCGAAAGGACATGCAGGTTGAAGAGAATACATGTGTGCTCGCGAAATAGATGAGATGAGGGAGATGATGCAAAGTGATGGACAAGAGAGAAGGAGAAGCGATAGGTGGATGAAGCACAAATGGATTTTAGGACAAAAGGTGATGTTGCCCCAGTCAAGGTACAAGCCAAAATGGGTTGATGATGGATGGAGTGTTGTCAATGAGGGAATGAAGAATCCTGAAACAACACGAGGATAGGGAAGGATACATCCCAAAACACCACTAAAGGATAGGGAAGAAACCTCCATATGATGATGATGATGATGAGGATGATTGGATCAAGGCTTGTAACAAGACTGGGAACAAGACCAAGGATATAATTAGATGATTCAGGCTAAATGGAATGGATGGGGATTGGATAGAGATGTGAGATAAGGATGAAGGATGAATGGATGGGGGGATACATGCAAGACGATAGAATGGAAAATGAAATGCAATCCTAATGCAAATTGCCATCTTCGGAGCACTAAGTTTTGCTATAGCATAAGACACCAAGTGCTAGGGTATGAAGAACCAAGGCGAATTAGTGTCTAATGCATAAAACAAACACAATAGACAAGAAGGCTATCCCAACACCCCAAAGTCACAAAGACCTTGGTCGAGCCAGGTATTGAGATAACCACAAGCATAAAAGGATGCCCCAGCATAACACAAGACCTCGAGGATCTTGGTGGGTACTACGTGGGACAACCAAGAAGACACAATCAAACAAAAGAGCAAGATATGCCTCTATGTTAACCAGTCAAAACACACCATAATATGATGGATTATGGCGGCCTTGACAAGTGATGATAGGGAGCTCAAATGATAAACAAAAGCCAAAAGCATCGAAAGATCGCAATCAATTTCAAATGTCCTTTGCCATAGGATCAAGGGAATAGATGGGATTGATGAGGTCTGTTAGGAAGGATGCATCCTGTTGAGACCAAAGATGATGGATACTAAACTAAAAGATCGTTATGACATGGGATGTTCAAAATTGATTGGATTTGTTGATACAAGTGGGTCTCATTTGTTAAGAACCAGCTAGATAAGGGCATAACTTGACCACACGACACAAGGGAGATAAGACATGAGATTGACACACCCTAAAGACCTAGGGGCTTGGGGGCCGATCAAAGATTAGCCTTGCCTACGTGAAAGCACAGAGCCCTCGTAGTTCGGTGAAAGGTGGATGACTGACCAAGATGGAAACCTTGATGGATGGTAAAGATAGGATGGACAAAAGGAGAAAGACCGATGATAGACGATAGAAGAGCAAAGTGGACAATGGAGATTGATGATGGAACCCCGGGGGCGGATCAAATGATCGACCTTGCCTACGTGAAAGCGCAGGGGCAACGTAGTTCGTCAAGACCAAAGGAAAACAATGGATAAAGGATGATAAGATGATAGGATAAGTGGATAAAAAGATGGGACCGTTATGACAAGATAGGATAGACCTGGTGGATTGGATAGGATGATAACGATCACATAAAGCTCAGGGATGGGATAGTTATCCAAATCATTAAAATGACTTGGGAGGATGATATGATAGATAGATGAGTGAGGAAAAGTGAGAGGGGATTGGAAATATGTGCAAGAGAAGTAGGGGTGATGACGATGGCATTGGGTTGCATGGGGGGGAGGCCTATAGCCAGATACCAATGACAAGGGATTGTGAGATGGTAATGAGATGGGATGAGGATAAAGATGAAAGAATGGATAGAGATATAGGGATGGGGGATGGGAGGGATTGTTTGGATGGATGGGAATATAAGGATTGGGAGATGAAAGGGATGCTAGGATAGATAGATACGAAGATAAGGATGGGGAGATGGAAGGGATGCTGTGATAGATGGATAGGGACAGAAGGATTGGGAGATGAAAGGGATTCTAAGATAGATGATGTCTATAAGGATTATGTCACAAAGGAAGTAGATGCCCACACTCTAGATATGTCATATATGAGGAGGCATGAGGGATAAAAGACAAGTGGATGGGAAGATAAAGGAGATAACTAGATGAGGATAGGATGGGTGGTTAAGGAATATGATAGAGCATGGATGAAGGGAATGTATACCAATAGGTGTCCAAAGCATGCATAGATAGGTGCCCCTATTTTGATCAAGATCACAAGAAGGATGGAGGGAATGAGAGATAAATGGGATATGATGGTAGGATGTGGAAGATAAGTGGGATGGGGGGATTTATGAAGAGGACGGATAACAGGAAGACGGGTGCATAGCTGGAAGCATAGCGGATGGAGGGAATGCATATTAGGAAGTTGCCCCCAAGTGCAGATGGGGATTTATGCATGACGCCTGTTTGCCAGGTTTTCATCATAGTACTTATCCAAGGCGCTTGTTTGCCAAGTTTTCACCATTGGACGAATTATTTCTCTTTACTATTTTGTTTTTTTTTTTTTGATTTTTTTTTGAATTTTTGGATAGTAGGGGGTGAAAATGGATAAGGATAGGGATGTGGATAAAGGGAATTTAGAAGATACATGATAAGGATATGGATGAAGGACTCAAGCATCAAGTTCTATCTGAGGTAGTAGAGCCCATGTTAGGAACCGACTATTGGATGTTGGTACAACCTTATGAGGATAAATGGATTATGCAAGAGGATGAATTAGAGAGATTTGAGAGAGGGAGATACAGGGATAATGGATGGGATGCTGCAAAGGGTATGGATGGAATGATGGGGTGGATATGTGATGGGGAGATGTGTTTAGGACCAACATTGGCACATGTGGTGGTGGATGTAAAAAGATAAGAGGATTAAGGGATGGAGAATGTGGGGATAATGGAGAGAGATGGAATGGTGAATTTAGGGACATAGGGACCCAAGCAAGACTTAGGAGATGAAAGGGGTGTATGATTAGCTTTTGGATTAGCGACTTTGGATGTTCTTACTAATTTTTCATGTGATGGCATTGCATCTTTTTTCTTTGGGATCCACATGGTTTTGATCTTTTCTTTGGTGGATCTTTGCAGCCTACGGATTTGATGTAGATTTAGATTTTTCTTCTCTTCACCATGTATTTTAGAGGGGACATGGGGAGCCATAGATTCATGTGGATGCTTGGATTTATGAATTTTTTCTTTAACAGCCAAAGTGCTTTTAGTAGTAATGGCATGGGTGTGAGGAGATGGATGATGTGGAGTGATGGAGGTAGGAGTATGGGGATTAAGTGTAGATGGAGGATGTTTAGGTAAGTGCCTTTGTTGATCCTGACTATGGGGTATGTCAGGGATGTTTATGATGGATGAGATGGATAGGTGATGAATGGATGAAGGGATGGATAGGATGAGACGAAGGAGGTGATTTTAGGATATAGGAGCCCATAATAGACGTAGGATCTGGAGGAAACATGGGCATGGTAGATGGAGGATTGGAGATGGTAGATGGAGGGATGTAAGGACCCAAAATGGATGGAGCAGATGAAGGAGGAATATGGACAGTGGTTTTGAGGTGATACGATAGAGGAGGAGGGATGGCAGCATATGATTTGGTGGAGCGATGGAAAGAGCCTATATTTATTTTGGAAGAGGCTTGTTGAGGACGTCTAGAGGTTGTACCAACATCTTTAGATTGTGAGTCTTGGGAAATAGGTCCAAGACCTTGCATGCAGACTTGTTTTTTGACTTGGATGGGCTCTAAAATACCTTGCTCATGAAGGCCTAGACCTCTTCCTTGATAATTCATTTTCTTGAGCATTCGACCTAGGACAAGATTTGTGTTATTCTGAAAACATGATGCGAGTCCATTATTAGGTGGAGGATGATGGGTCGTAAATACACTATGCTTTTCTTCTGCGAGGAGGCCACCATGGAAGAATGTGAGAGTACCAAGGGGATATGCAAGCGGTGTAGGTATAGCAGTTTTAGGCGATGATGGGGGATCATGAGAGGGAGATGATGGGATAGCAGCATGTGGATAGGTGATATCAGGAGAGGGATTAGGGGATATGATAGGATTTGGATTTGTGGTAGTGGGATCATGCAATGGAGATGAAGATAGAGCAGTGGGGACAAGGGGATCATGGGGTGGAATGGATGGGGGACTGTGATCTTGAGGTGAACTAGATAGGATGGTAGGATCTTGATCTGGAGAAGGGGATATGTTGGCATGCTTTGGATTAGACTCTTGTCATGACTCATCTTGTGTGGATGGCAAGATGATAGAGTGGTGGAGAGACTCTTCAAGTTGGGGAGATGGAAGGATGGAGGATTCAAAACATTCATGGGATTTGATGGGTTCGATGATTCTAGGGGTAAGATTTGGGTGTTCAATGGATTCAATAGATGTGATGGTAGGAGATGGGGGCTCAATAGATTTAGAGGATGTGATGGTAGGAGATGGGGGCTCAATAGATTTAGAGGATGTGATGGTTTCGATGGTTTGAGTGGTGCTAGGGGTGGCACTATCAATGATAGGTGTTGGGTGGAGAAGGGTCTCGTCTCTAATGACCGTGGATGATGGGTTGGGATGGCATGATTCCATGACTTCAAGATGTGGAGTTGGGGATGGCTTCTTTGTCATGAGTCCTTGGAGAACTTTTGAAATGAAAGACTTGCATATGGTTGGCTTGGCTGGGGTGGTAGAAATGGATGAGGGATTATGGATTGGTGGACTAGGGTTAGATGGAGGAATGGGATCGAATGTAGGACTATGAGTAGATGGGGGATTAGGATTGGATGGAGGGACTAGGAGTAGATGGATGAATGGGATTGGATGGAGGACTAGGAGTAGATGGAGGACTAAGTTGGATGGAGGGTTAAGGTGAGGATATTGGAGTGGTGAATTAAGATAGGGGGACATGGATTGTGGATTAGGACAAGAGGATATAGGTGGTGTAGTGGGACAAGAGGATGTGGGGGATGAATTATAATAAAGGTATTGGGATGATGGATTAGGATGAGGAGACATGGATGTGGGATTAAGGTAAAAGGGTGTGGATGTAGGATTAGTATGGGAAGATTGGGAAAGAGGATTACAATAGGGGGACATGGATGGGGAATTGTAATAGGAGTATTGGGATGGAAAATTAGGATAAGAGGATATAGATGTATAAGAGGATGATGTAGATGAAGGACATGACAAATATGGGGATGAAGAAGATACTGGATATCCATTATTAAAGGTGGCATAAGGAGCATGATTAGGCATGGATGAAGACATAATGGGATAGCTCATAGGAGTAATTGGATTTTGGAAAGTGGGTGGAGAAAGCTTACTAGACATGATAGTGTCAAGGGGATCTATGTCATATACCTCTTGATCGACAAGACTTTCGTTATCGTTATCGACGTAATTAGGGTTTCCCTTGACCACTATTGATGGAGGATAAGGACTCATGATGGTGAAAGGATAAAGAGGATGGATAAAATATTTTGGATGGGAACGGATTAAAGCTCAAATTGGGATTTTGGTCAAGCTTAGATTAGGATGATTAAATGATGCAATGGGATTGATTTTGATTTTTATGGGATTTCGTAAATGGATGATTGGATCAGGTAGATGATTTGATGAATTTGATTAAAGTACTAGATCAGTTTGATTGGATAGGATCAAATGATTAGATGATGTTGATTGGATAATTGTGATTGGATGAACTTGATAGGATTGGTGTGCTTGGATTGATTAGATGATTGTATGTATTTGATTAGAGGAATGGATTGGTTTGATTATATAGGAAGAAACAAAAGGTACCACTAGATAGAGCTCAAAAAATTGAGCAATTTTGGTTTTTGAATGAAGTTGATTTGATGCATGGTTTGTAAATGATGGCCCCGGGAAGTTAGGGGCGTGTCCACCCAGCAATGCGGGGCGTGGCCACCCCGGGATGGTCAAATTCTTGATAGGAGGAAATGGAAGGTACCACTAGATAGAGCTTAAAAAACTAAGCAACTTTGGTTTTTGGATGAAGTTGATCTGATGCACGGTTTGTAAATGATGGCCCCGGGAAGTTAAAGGGGCGTAGTCAGCTTTTTGCGGTAAATCAGGGGCGTTGACAGCAAAATCAGGGGCGTTGACAGCTTTCAGGGGTGTTGAAAGAAAAATCAGGGGCATTGATAGCTTTCAAGGGTGTTGGTAGCAAAATCAGGGGCATTGACAGCAAAATCACGGGCGTTGACAGCAAAATCAGGGTCATTGACAGCTTTCAGGGGCATTGACAGCAAAATTAGGGGCGTTGACAACAAAATAAGGGGCATTGACAGCAAAATCAGGGGCATTGACAGTTTTCAGGGGCGTTGATAGCAAAATCAGGGGCATTGATAGCTTTCAGGGGCGTTGACAACAAAATCAGGGGCATTGACAGCTTTCAGGGGCGTTGACAGCAAAATTAGGGGCGTTGACAACAAAATCAGGGGCGTTGACAGCTTTCAGGGGCGTTGACAGCAAAATCAGGGGTGTTGACAGCTTTTTGCAGTAAATCAGGGGCATAGTCAGCTTTCTGCGGTAAATCAGGGGCGTAGTCAGCTTTCTGCAGTAAATCAAAGGGCGCTTCCGCCTTTCTGCGCTGATTATAAGTGGTGTTTGGTGATGTAAATGGTAAAAATTATGACGTTCACTAGGTGAGGGTATGGATTTTTGAATGGAATATGAGGAAATTAGAATGAATGGGCAGATTGAAGATGATTGTGGAGAATGAGTGGGGATTTATAATGGTTAAACAAAGATTTGGAATGATAAGATGGAGTTTTAAACGGATCAAATGGAGGTTTTGAGAGACTTAAAGTGACGAAACGGAGGCTTGGAATGATGAGATAATGGTTAGGAATGATTAAATGATGGTTTAGAGGCTAAACAAATCCAAATGGGGTGATTTCGGGTGTTTAGGAGGGAAAATCCACCCCTTTGCAGCAAAAATCAGGGGTGCTTCCGCCTTAAACAGGGCGCTTCCACCTTAAACAGGGGCGCTTCCGCCTTTCTGCAGCAAAACAGAGGGCACTTCCACCTTTCTGCAGTAAGACAGAGCTTGGTTTTGATGGCAATGGCTATGGCAAGGACTCAAAATGATAAAGTAAGGCCAAAGTATCAAAGATTTCACAGGTTTTTCACAAAAGAACACTTCAAACAAGCAAAATCCTATGATTAATGTTAAGGGTATGGCCAGAAAATGTCTTAATCTAGGATGCACAAGGCTTCTAGGGAGTCCTCGATATACTCTCGGTATGTGAGGCACAACCGTGAACACCAGCCCGTCACAAGCGTGAGTCAGGAACCCCAGCGAGATACTGAAAGGCTCGGACCAACTCTTCACGTCTATCTAAGTATCACCCTAGCTTCGACGCTCCGCCAATTACGACATGACTATATTGAGGTACAACTTTCATTCTCCCCCCTTTATATACCCCGCCGGTACGCGTGGTTGGAATCGTCCCTTGGGGTGATGAAATCCCCAAGCAAGTCCCACTACTCCCTAGGCTCACACGAAGTGTAAGGGGAAAGTGAAAAAAAATTAATGCCCCCTTGGGTGTCACAATAATAGATAAGCATAGCAAGCAATAAATGTTACTTCTCCCTAATTAGACTATGTGCAAACAACAAGGATAGTTTTTCAGAAATTTGATCAAATAGATGGCCCTGCAAGCAAACGTTAGCTATCTTCTCCTTCGTTCTTGGTCAATTACGCCATAATATGTTGTAGAACGTTAGCAAAAAACACCAATATCCTTGCCAAAACAATGTTAGAAGGTTATTACTTGAAAATAGCTAAAAACGAGAGCAAAAACAACGCTAAAATGACTGTTTTACCTTCCAAACTGTGCTGTTTTGGGGTGCTTCTGCCTTTCTGCAGCAAAAACAGGGGCACTTCCGCCTTTCTGCAGCAAGAATAGGGGCGCTTCCATCTTTTTGCAGTAAAAATAGGGGCGCTTCCGCCTTTCTGCAGCAAAATGGGGGTGCTTCCACCTTTCTGCAGTAAAAACAGGGGTGCTTCCGCCTTTCTGTAGCAAAATGGGGGCGCTTCCACCTTTCTACAGCAAAACAGGGGTGCTTCCGCCTTTCTGCAGCAAAAACAGGGGCGCTTCCGCCTTTCTGCAACAAAATAGGGGCGCTTCCGCCTTTCTACAGCAAAACAGAGGGCGCTTCCGCCTTTCTGTAGCAAAAACAGGGGCGCTTCCCCCTTTTTGCAGCAAAATGTTAGAGGAAAAAAGAGCCTTTCAACAATAAAAAGGCGTATCTGCCCCACTGTAGGAAACTTTATCAGATTTTGAAAAAGAAAATTTGTATGCCCTACTACAAGAAAGTGTTAGAAAAGATCTTCTAAACAAAATGACGTATACACCTAATTTGCAGCAAACTGTTAGCCAAAATCAATTTTTTAGATGTAGGGCGTGACCGCCTTTCTGCAATAGACAAGAGGGCACTTCCACCTTTCTGCAGTAAAAAGGAGGGCACTTTCGCCTTTCTACAGTAAAAGAGAGGGCACTTCCACCTTTCTACGGTAAAAAAAGAGGGCGCTTCCGCCTTTTTGCAGTAAAAAGAAGGCGCTTCTGCCTTTCTGTGGTAAAAAAGAGGGCGCTTCCGCCTTTCTGCAGTAAAAAGGAGGGCGCTTCCGCCTTTCTGTAGTAAAAAAGAGGGTGCTTCCACCTTTCTGCAATAAAAAGGAGGGCGCTTCCGCCTTTCTATCGTAAAAAGGAGGGCGCTTCCGCCTTTCTGCGGTAAAAAAGAGGGCGCTTCCACCTTTCTAAAGTAAAAAGGAGGGCGCTTCCACCTTTCTGCAGTAAAACAGAGGGCGCTTCCACCTTTCTGTGACTTTTTTCTGCAAAATACTTAGAAAAAATGAAGGTTAAATGCAAGAACCCATTTGTGGGTCCCACCGGGTATGCCAGAAATGTGTACCTTGAAATTTTACCCTACTCTAATGTGCAAAATAACTAAAAATGTGAATGATAAAAGACTAAAGACACTTCAAGATTAGCCTAAAGAGTGATAAAACAAGAAGGAAAATAGATGAAACGAGATGCAAATGATTATACCTTCCTTGCTGTTGAAGACTCCTTGGTTGACCCTTGATTTTGATGGATTTGTGTGCTCCTTGGATGGCTTGTGATGTAGCTAGATGCAAGATTGAATGTGCAAAATGATCAAAGTGAATGGCTAAATGATAACAAATGCTTGAGAATGCAAATTGGTAGTATAAGG
This sequence comes from Sequoia sempervirens, assembly GCA_007258455.2. NCBI lineage: Eukaryota > Viridiplantae > Streptophyta > Pinopsida > Cupressales > Cupressaceae > Sequoia > Sequoia sempervirens. The sequence continues at coordinate 29,242 of VDFB02030058.1, read as the reverse complement.
TTACTCAAATCAAAAGTGTTTTTTTTTTTATAAATGCCCTTGAGGAGGGGTATATATAGAACAATTTGAATTCTCTAGAGAATTCAATGGTGGAGATTCATCCAACAAGGTTAAGATGAAGGGCTATGGTGAGTTGAGAACTCACAAGCCCTCACATCTTGACATGTAGATGGTGAAGTGGCTAAGAGGAGATGAGGTGTAAGTGAGGTGGAAGAGAAGTACATGATGTGGAGGAAGTATAAGTACCTTGCAAGTACATTGGGAGATGGGAAGAATCTTGGGTGAATAAAAGTGAATTTTAAATTCACAATGATTGGAAGAATCTAGTGGATAAGACAATGTTCTCAAAAGGTGGGAGTTTGTCACATGTGACTTGATGTGACAAGTCAAAGGTTTTAGAAGATGCATGGGAAAAGAGGATTCTTGGAGGAATAAAAAGGAATTAAAAATTCTTTGGGGGATGGGAAGAGTTGACCAAAGTACTAATTAGGTTTGACTAATCAGTAATTAGAGGATAATTAGGGGTTAATGAGGATTAAAAACCAACTTGCAAAAGTTGGAGGATGTGACACATCCTAATCAAGGATTAGGCATGTGCACATCCTTAATGAAGAGATTAGGAGATGGATTAGGATTAGATGAAAATGACATGTGAGGAATTAAATAAATGTATTATTTATTTAATTTATTTGATGAAAGGAGGATTAAAGAGTAAAGTATTTAATTATTAATTAAATACCTTAGGGATTTGGCAGAATTAAGGGTATTAATTAAATAATAGTAATATTACTTAATTAACTTGGATAAGAGGATGTTTAGACGAAAAGTGATAAATTTGGATAAATTAAGTGTCCAAATTTGGATGTCTACAGGTACAGTTTCACTTGTGCAAAAAAAGATTTTTGTGAAGCGAATTAAGGAAGAGTAGAGCAAAGTGCAGAATCAGAGCCTCACTAGAATTGATACCAAGAATTTGTAGATGCTACTTTCTTAGTTCAACCTTTTGTTGTAATCCAAATATATTGTAAGGCAACGAGTCTTCCTAATTTTGAGTAGTGAGCTCTAGGTAGTGTGACTGAATGCATGTGCATTCCCCTTTTTCTTCATACTTTTAACAAAGTATAAATTGTGGATTAACCTCCACAGTGGTTTTTCCCCTAACAGGGTTTCCATATAAAAATCTTGGTGTTATGGTGTTTTGATTGTTTTCTTCTTGTGCTTACATCTTTACTTCTATTGAAATGTTGTAAATGGTTTAAGATCTGAATTAAAATTTAAATATTGTTGAACATTGATTCACCCCCCCTCTTAGTGTTCCTTGAGTCCAAAAAATAGATATTACCTACAAGGCTTGAGGAATCCAAAGAGAGGGAGAAAGAGGGAGAGAGGTGAGGGCCAAGAATATTATGAGAGCTTTGAGACTATTGTAGTAAGTTATAAAGAAAGAGTGCTAATTAGAGAGATTTCCAGAGAGACTTGTAAAGGGGAAAAAGATCCATCTAAAATTGAAAAGAGGAGGGAAAGAAAGTGTTTTCAAGTAGTTATGAACGATCTTGACTTGTTTCCACTAACTTGGGCAGGTGACCAGTGGAAAAACACTTAGAAATGACCTTTGAATGTTAAAATTTCATGGGATTCTATTGCAAATCGTGGACGTCTGTGTGGATCACGAACATCCATGTGGATTGTGGATGTTTTTTTGGATTGCTAGTGTCCAAAAAAATCATGCTAAAAAAGGTGGGAGATGAGAAAATCACATGGTTAATGCAAAATTGATGCACAAAGGTAGCTATTGATAAGGACCTTGAGTATCTGGAGAGGGATAAAGGTTGATGCAAGGGTTAAAATGAGCTTACATAAATACTATGGGAGTGGATACCAAAGTGGATACTATAAGAGAGGGGGACCAACCACGTCAAGGCTCTGGGTCACAGAGAGCTGAGAGCAGAGGGCTGCCCTAACTTACCTCACTCTAAAGGGATGAGGATCAAGAATGAAGAGAACTATGAAGCACTTTTATCACTCTACACACTTGAAGTTCAGGTTGGGTCTAGACGAGCTAGTTTTTGGAGTCAATACTACACCTTAGACAACTCTTTTTCTAAGAATGGAAGCATGGTTCTGGGATGACAATGTGACGCGCTAGTGTCTCTCTAGCATGTTGGAATTCATATGGCTAGAAAACATAAAATGCAATAAGAACACCAGAAAATTGACTAAACAACCTAGTTGACTAATCTTAATGAAATAAACAGAATGATGAAGTACGAGAGATAAGGATGAAAATGATGAAATTGTTGGAAAATTAAGTAAAGTTATCTATTTGTTGTCATTGATGTCACCATGTTGGTAGTATACTGGTAGTTGGGTTCGACACTCTTATATCAGTGCTTGTCCTCTCCAGCATTCTAGTCTGCACTTCTTCGCGGATAATAATCTTTGGTTGCGGTTTTGGGAAACTATTGATGGATGTTAAAGGCATGCATGATCAGGTTATTCTGTGCTCTAGTGCTCGTACAATGTAGTAGCAACCAACAAATTGATTGTTGCCTTGTTGTGTTGAAGATTATTCCTGGCCGACTTGTTAAGTTAATTTTGATTTGATGTGAAAGCTTATGTGCAACCTATATTTTGGTTTAAGTCGACATGATGAAATGTGTTTAAGATTGTTTTGTGTTTGGAAGTATTTTGTGAACTATTGGAGCTGACATAATAATGGTTAATTTTTTTGAAAATACTTTGTGGAAGCCAACCTAATTAGTGCCTACAATGGAGATTGGGTATATATATAATTATATGGCGAGTAGTTTGAAAGCATGTGTGAATGTATGAATGAGTGAATGTGTGAATGAGTGAATGAGTGAGTAAGTGTGAATGGGTGTGTGGGAATATGTGCAGTGAGTCTATAGGAAAGTGACAAATAAAATAGTGAAGAGGTAATGAATGTGAAGTTGTGATCAGAAAGATAGTAGCTGAGAGCATATCGGGAACTATATCAGCACATGTTAGGTGCATCTTTTTAGTTCATTTTTGGGTTGTAAATCCTTACTCTGTTTTGTATAATTTTTTTGTAGGTAGTGAGCCTCTTGTTGGACAATGAGTCCTTTGTAGGTAATGAGCCTCTTGTTGGATAGTGATTCCTTTGTAGGCAGTGAGTCTTTGTACTTGGACAATGAGTCCTTCTTTTGGCAGTGAGCCTCTTTTTAAAATACTATATAGTGTGATTTAACCCTCACCATGGTTTTTGCCTTATTGGGTTTTCCACCTAAAATTTTGGTGTTCCTTGTGTTGATTTACTTTTTGTTACATGTGTTTCATGCTCATATTTAATAATAGAGTTGTGTGGTTGAAGATTTGATAAGTGATAAAGTTTTAAGTTTGAATTTTTGTGACAACTGATTTACCCCCCTTCTCAGTTGTCTTGCGTCTGTTTAACAATTGGTATTAGAGCTCTTGGTTCCTCCGGTAAAGTCTAACAACTTGAGGGAGATCCTAAAGATGGAGATAATGAATGACAAAGGAGAACTTTAGATTGCTCTTGAAGATCTTGATAAAGTGGAAAGAGAAAACAAAGATTTGAAAGAGAATCTTGATGAAGCAAATGAATGTGTGCGGAAATTGAAGGAACAACTGAAGAAATTTAAGGAAAGACACAGAGAAGTGAGTGAATAGTTTAAACAATAAATAATTGGACTGAAGGTGTCAGTAGAAGAAAAGAAAAGAATTGAGGAATGTATGAATCCAATGGTGCAAAACAAGTATGAAGAATGTTCCAGAATTGAGCAGGACATAGTGAATCTGAGGATTGAACTAGAGAAGGCAAAGCTTTGTGAGAACAATTTCATATCCAGCTCTGGTAAACTTGAAGAACTGCTTGTAGGAAAAAAACCATGTAAAGACAAAGGTGGCTTAGGAGCTGATACCAGTGAATGTTCTAAAGATATGAAGAAGAATCAAGGCAAGAGGAAGTAGAGAAGGAATTTTGCAAGACGACCACCTATGAAATAGCCTAATGCACAAAGGTACCCCTCTTTTGGTGTTTTCTTTTCTTGTAACAAATATGGTCATAGAGCAACTAATTGCAGAAGTAGGATAAACCAATTTTCTGGCTCTCTTTCCAAAAAAAAAATTGAATGTGGGAAGTTTGGACATAAGGCTATAGAATGCAGATCTTAGGTAAGTTTGATCAGTTGGGTAATGAGAAATAGGTTTAATCAAGGCAAAAGGAATCAATTCTTTAATGGCTACTACTATGCCTGCAATAAATTCAGCCACAAAGAAAATCATTGTAGATTGAGGAATAATGGAGGATAATCTAATCAGAAAGGTGTGATATGTTATAATTGCAATAAACCTAGACATGTATCTAAAGTTTGAAAGAATAAGAAAGAAAAGAAATCTACTATGGAAGAGAAGAGTGAACTGGTAAAGAAGATAGATAAAGAAGAGATGAAGCAAGAGATGGAGAAGACTTGGAAGAAGAAAGAAGAAGAAGAAGAGAAATATGAGACTCTTGATGTGTTTGTACCCTCATTTGGTACAAATGACTTATTCAAAATTTATACCTAGCATGGTCTTAGGGGGAGCATTATCAGAAGATCATAAAAAACGCCTGGAAGAATGGCATGTCAGAGGCTAGCACGTGGTCAGAATGTGAAGAATTCTTGTTTAGAGGTTCTAGAAGAAGAACCAGAGAAAAATATGTTGGTATGAGGATTTGCGGACCATTTGAAGGTTCCATGTGCTAAGTGAAGTGTGTGTTTATCAGCTTTTTGTGTTTGCCACATTTAATGCACTTAGGGAAAACTCGACGGTGGATAAGTAAAAATTTATGATGCTTTTTGGTTAATTGTGCATCTGAATCATCAGAAAGTGATTTGAAGATTTCTTGAGGAATGATCAAAGTGTTTCTGAAGAGAATTTGAAGATTGATTCAGGTAATCTAGAAACCCTCTTTTTGATTGCAAAAGAAAAGAAAATCAAAAAATTTCATTGAATTTCAAAAGAAGCATAGCAATGGATAGTGGTGTGTGTGGTGTTACCTCTCTGAAATTGAAAAATGTCGAAGTAGAAGAATATGATCATAGGAAAATGAAGGAAATTGAACTAGGGTTGAGCGAAGTCAAATTGTATCTAATATAAAAACCCTAGGGATGGATTTATGGAGTGAATTTCCATGGATTACAGATAAAGAGGTTTTTTTTTCTTGTTGAATCATGTCAAGGAAAAAAGCATTGTTTTGGACAAACCCTATTTGATCTGAAAGGAAGCTATCAAAGCAATTACTGGTTTACACAGCATTGGAGAACTCCCTGGAAAGAAAACTGTGAAGTATAAAGATGTGGAGAAGCTCATTGGCATTGGCAGCGATCAAAGAGCATTATTGATTGATACACTTGCTAACTCTTCTGTTAGGTATGTTGCATATGGTATCTCATACAAAATTTATTTAAGGAATCTTGAAAGTTCAACTTCGACTATTGTCATACACATTGTCCACATGATGGTTAAGGAGAACAAACAGTTTGATCCATGTAGCTTGTTACTTGAGAATTTGCTTGAAAATATTTGAATGTCATTGATGGAGAATTATCCCTTTTGGTTTGGATCCTTTCTAGTATGCTTGGTGTTTTACTTTCTGAATTCTATAGCAAGAAAAGATAATGTGGTGTGGGAATCTAGGAATCCCTATTGGAAAACAAATTTACAGACATCTAGAGTCTTTGGAAGATAGTGAAAATATGTGTAGATCGTATTTCTCATCTTTGTGACCAAACCCTTGCTTTGATATATTTGCACCAAGTCGATTTGAAGTGGGTTCTTCCTCCGAAAAAAGAGAATTGGAAGTTATTATTAGTGATTCCCCTCTAGAATTGAAAAAGAGAAAGGAAATGGTTGAAGACATCATTGATATTTCTGATGAGAAGGAGAAAGAGTCACAAACTGGCACTGAATCCCTTGATCCTAATGACATCTAGTCTATGATAGTTGAATGAAAAATGAAGAAGATTGGAGAACTATGGAGTGTGGCCTCGCCTATTGAAAAACTAAAAAATTGATGATGCCCTGGTAGATTATCTACTTCGGAAAGGAATTGAAGTATTTGATGTTTTTGATTTCTTACCAGAGAATCTGATTGAGATTGTTGAAGAAAGGATGTTGCTTGAAGGTTTGGAAGGATGTAAGATGGGAATCTTGGTTGAAAGAAGATGTAAAAAGGCTATGCAAAGATTGTCTAGATTGATTGTAGAAACTAAGAAGTGTGTTAAAGAGATTTCAGATGTTAACAAGTATTATCTTTAGTGGCCTGCTGATGTAGACAACTTCAAAATCAAAATTGAAGCGATTGAAGCCGAGGTGAATGAGATTGGAAAGAACTTTGACATATTTGAAGATAAAGAAGGGAAACAAAGGATAAGAGTTGGTGAACTTTAGACTAAACTAATCATTACAAAAAGACAGAGAGATGATGTGACAAAGACTTTCTGGCTCCTTAAAGAAATTGTTGAAGTCTAGTTAGAACATCTTTCCAAAATTCTTGTTGGTGTTGAAGATATTGAGAAATAATGTTTTGTTGAAGATTGGTCACCCTCTTTCACTTTGTTTGGATTATTAGAAAGTACATGCACTAAGATGGAGTCTGTTGTTTTTAACTGGAAGAAGTTGTATCTAGTTCTCAAAGAAAGGTATAAGAAGGTGTTCCAGGTGAAGATTGTCATCTTCACTTAATTTTTGTTTGCTTAAAGGTTCTAGATTGTTGGAAATTTTTGAAGTTTTTGGAAATATTTTTGAAATTTTGATGTCACCATGTTTGCACTTATTTTTGGCACCCTTTTCCATTGATGTCAAAGGGGGAGAGAGTTGGAATGGAGAGTGTTGGAGATAGTGGAGAGAAAAAAATTTGTTCACATGTTGCCATCAATGACAAAGGGGGAGATTGTTGGAAAAATGAGTAAAGTTATCTATTTGTTGTCATTGATGTCACCATGTTGGTAGTACACTGGCAGTTGGGTCCGATACTCTTATATCGACGCTTGTCCTCTCCGGTGGTTGGTCTGGTATTTTGGTTGCATTTATAGTATTCTAGTCTGCACTTCTCCATGGATGATAATCCTTAGTTGTAGTTTTGGGAAACTACTGATGGATGTTAAAGGCGTGCATGATTAGGTTATTTCATGCTCTAGTGCTTGTACATCGTAGTAGCAACCAATAGATTGATTGTTGCCTTGTTGCATTGAAGATTATTCTTGGCCGGCTTGTTAAGTTAATTTTGATTTGATGTGAAAGCTTATGTGTGATCTATTTCTTGGTCCGAGCCGACATGATGAAATGTGCTAAAGATTGTTTTGTGTGTTTGGAAATATTTTGTGAACTATTGGAGCTGACATATTAACGGTTAAAACATTTTGAAAATACTTTGTGGAAGCTGACCCAATTAGTTCATGCGATGGAGATCGGGTATATATATAAGTATTGGTGAATAGTTTGAAAGCATGCATGAATGTATGAATGAGTGAATGCGTGGATGAGTGAATGAATGAGTAATTGCAAATGGGTGTGTGGGAATATGTGTAGTGAATCTGTAGGAAAGTGACAAAGAAAATAGTGAAGAGGTAATGAATGTGAAGGTGTGATTAGAAAGGAAATAGTTGAGAGCATATTGGGAACTATATCAACACATGTTAGGTGCATCTTTCCAGTTCATTTTTGGGATGTAAAGCCTTACTCTGTTTTATATAATTTTTCTGTAGGCAGTGAGCCTCTTGTTGGACAGTGAGTCTGTTGTAGGCAGTGAGCCTTTGTACTTGGATAGTGAGTCCTTTTGGCAGTGAGCCTCTTTTTAAAATACTATATAGTGTGAGTTAACCCTCATCGCGGTTTTTCCCTTATTGGATTTTGCACATAAAAATCTGGTGTTCACTGTCTTGATTTACTTTATGTTATATATGTTTCATGATCATATTTAATAGTAGAGTTGTGTGGTTGAAGATTTGATAAGTGATAAAGTTTTAAGTTTGAATTTGTGTGACAACTGATTCACCCCCCTCTTAATTGTCTTGCACCTGTTTAATACAAATGAGTAGATGAACACAAGGGTGACGAATATTAACTCACAAAAGTACCAGTTTGTCAGCATGCTCCACACACATGTTCACCTACACACAAACAAGAAGGGGACAATTGTTGGGGCTGTATAGGGGCCTGCCTCAGTCAAACCCCACTTTGGTGTTTCCACCTCCACGGGCATCCAGAAAAAAATGAAGTAGAATATGTGATCAAGAAGCTAAAGGAAGTGCAATGAACACTACAAAAGACTAAAATACTATATCAAATCACAAAGGAGGGGAGTGAAGTGTTACCACCTCCGCCCAAAGGCTCTCAAGGACAATGAAAGGAGAATGCAAACAACGAACTTGGAAAATTCACCACTGCCACAACCGTGGTGAAGGGAGGTCTCACAAGACTCCAAGCTCACAAATTCTATGGTAGCCTCACATGTGCAATGTGGAGTTGATAGAGTGACAAGCTACTGCAATGCTTAGGTTGTGAAAATGCTAGTAGAATGCTTCAAGAGTGTTCTCAAGAGATCCCAAAGTGTGTAGAAGATTGAATGAAGATCAAGTGAATATGGAAAAGAATGAATTGATAGTGAATAGAATGAATTTGAAGGTGGGATGAGAAGGAATAAGCTATTTTCGGGTCGGTTGGTCAACAAAAGGATGTTAAAATTCATCCCCAATGAGGAGTGTAACGTCTCTGCCAACTTCAGATATGGGAATCCATCAGGGACAACAACATGCCATGTAGACGTCCATGTTCCATGCTTGCATCCCCAAAAAATATTCTCTCATTGACACACAAGACAAATGCCAAGTGGGTGGAAGGAAAGTGGGTGATGTGGAATTTCGCCTTCATATTTGATTTTCTAAGGTGAGGGTATGCAAAAGGGGAATTCACACAAGGGATGCAAATTCGCTCCTATACATTTTTTCCCTCACTTTAGCAAGCATGAGTAACAATGAGTGTTCGGTAAAGTAGATTGAAGAGTTAGAAATGTATACTTGAACCATTGAGGAAGTAGACCATAATATAGCAAACTTGAAAGCACATGGTAGGAAAATGACTCCATAGGTACTCTCTCATAAGGAGTTTCAAACAAAAGGACTTCATAGCTCCATAGAACTACAAAGTTGCACAAAGTACACTGAAGGCCCTCAAACCAATGTTGTACAAATCCCACAGGATGTAAGTGCCTCACAAGCCCACAGACTTGAAAGAAGGCATTCGCCCAAGTACTCTCTCATGAAGGAAGCCCAGTGTAAGGGGACTCTGCAGAGTCAGATTGGAAAGCATCTTCACAGGAACACCTACAAAGCAACATGTTAATTGATAGATAAAACATGTCAAGAAACACAAAGCATCCACATAGGCAAACAAGCAGAAAGTCACACAAACAGTCAACAAATTGAAAGGCTTTCAAAGGGGTCCCTCAGGAACCCTTCAAAAGAAGAGGGGTCCACTCAAGGGACGTGTTGTTTGAAAGTGCAAGAATGTTTTTTGAAAGTCAATTTAACATCAAGGAATCCTTTTGAAAGATGTTCACTTCATCAAGGAATTCGAAGGGAAGAAAATTCCCCCTCACAAGGGGAAGGTTGAGGCTTCTCCCATAGGAAAAGTTGCTCCCTCCTTAGAGGAAAGTTCTCAAGTTCTTTCTTCCCATGATGAAGGAAACATGTTTTGTTGGGGGTCCTTGTTGAAAATGCAATTCTTGAAAGAGTTTTGTATTAATTTTCAAGAAAATATTCATTAGCGACAAATGCATTTTCTAAAAATTGAGGCTTATATGGCAGCCTTCTCCTTAGGGTGGTGTGTATTGAATGCAAAGGCACACAACGTCCTAAGGAGAGAAAAGCAATAATGAAAAATTGATGTTGTGGCCTATGGGACATAGCAAGATGTCAGCGTGGTGATGTTGTCACACACATGAGGGACAACACGTAGGCACCACAACATCACAAGTCAATCAAAGAAGAGAGAGACAACAAAAGCATGAAAGAAATAATGACATCATAGACAAAGGAAACAAGGGTGATCTAATATTTCAAGGTTAGAACTACTCATAAATAAGTATAATAATAGTATATAGATGAACTTTCATCAACCCCCTACTATATCAGACCATATGAAGAATGCATGAGAAGAAAAAGTAAAAATAAAAAATTGGGTCAACATGAAAGGGAAGCCTAAATGCCCACAACACTTCACATCATCCCCAATTTTCCAAAAAACAAAACACATAACAAAGTAAGAATGATGATACAAATAGAGGAAGATTATTTCACATAATCACTCATGTATCCAAGCACCTACAAGGGTGACAAGGGTCATCCAGGAACACATAAAACAAGCACAGGGGAACACATCATAACAAACACACACCTAATCTAAAGATAAAGAAGAGGCTTCCCCCTAACACTCATCGACCAAGAGATCGTTCACTTCCCAATCTAGGTCATTATAAGGGGAAGGAAGATGAGCCTGCAGTGGTGGAATATTAAGGGGAGGTGCTTTTGACCCTCTCGTAACAAGGGCTAAGGAAGAAGGCCCTGCAAGTTCTTCTCCACTTAGCTCTTGTGGAGCTATGGTCAACAATTTTACAAAGATTGTCGACATGGCTGAGACCTTGTCCAGAGACTTAAACATGCACTTTATAGGAGTTCCATGTGGTACCTCAATGGATGGGGAGGACGGTGCTTGAGATTCACCACTAGGCCCACCGAGTGACTTGAGAGCGGTGACAAACTTAGGGGAAGCTGAAACTTGCTTTGTAACTAGAATGAAACAAGCTATCATAAAACCACCATTTGAAGAAGGTGGGATCCTCTTACGCCCTCCATTGCTAGAAGGGCCAACTTCCACTTTCTGCTTCATTGGGGGATGTGAACTCCCCAAAGACGAAGCGAGAGGCATGAAAAAGGGGGAGAAAATCATGGCAGACACCACTGAGGAATTCGGCATGTCCATGGATTTAGGGAATGGTGTGATGTTTGGAAGGGACATCAAAAGGGGCAGCTTAATCGAAGGAGCGATAAACACCTACACATTTTTAGGGTCAAGTGCACTCACACTCACACTCACAATGGGAGCCGGAAGCAAGGCTGAACTTGATTGAATAGAGGCAGAGGAGGGGAGAGAGGAGGGCACAACAAGAGGTCTTGTAATAGGGGCGGTAGACTCATATTCCTTTCTCTACAAAATGGTCTGCTCAGTTGCTAGAGCTTTTTGCCAATGCTTGTGCTCATGTGCAAGGAGATTTTTGTGACTCTTTGAGCTAGAGGCTGGGTGCTGGGAAGGGATAAAAGGCTCTTGATTAGCCATAGGGGTGTCCATCATAACCATTTGTGATGGAGGGATAGAATCCTGAATGGGAGTAAGAGGAAGAGGTTGAGAGACAATGGGGGAGTTGGCTCTAGTGCCTCAGTGGTGGGCCTCTTCCCATTCACTGCTTTAGGAGTAGGAGTGGTGGGAGGCCATAGAGGCCGAGACATAGAGGATTCCCCGTGGGGACCCCTCCTTCTACCATATCAAATGGCCCTAGGCTCCGTGGGAAAAACAAGTAGCTAAATGTAGGATGCTTGGGCTTTCACCAAGCAGGCACCATAGGATTTTCTCACAAATGTGAAGCAAAATCTAATGGCACTTGTAGTGGGTCAAGAAGAAGCATCAAGTTGGATAGTAGAATAGGAAGAAGAGGAACCTCGAGAGCACTTCTCTTCTTCTCTTCTACGGGCCATGGCGACATCACTGTCAACTTTTAAACAAGCCCTATGCAAGATAGCATAGGGAGATGGAGGGTACCTCACTTTAGGTGTTAAGCACCCCTTCTTGTAATTTTCATATGTCTGGTACAATAGGTCCTTCTTGTTGGGAATAGGATGCCATTTAATTGCAATCCTAAACATATTTCATGTATCTCCTAAGTCCTTGGAAAGTGTTCCCCAACACTAGGATTAGAAAGAGATTAAATTCAAATGAAATGAACATGTAAATTGACATTTGTAATTAATTCTAAATGATAGGAACATGTGGGGACACCCAAGAAGAGCTCCTACAAAATAGGAGCACATGGGGCACCCACATGGAAGGTGGAACCCACCTTGAGTTAAGTTAATTGTTTGGACAAAGATAACACTTCAGTAATGCATGTAAAGATCCTAGAAGTTAGGGATTGATGTTTACATGCATGGAGTTTAGTTTAGTTCAGTTTAGTTCAATTCAATATCAGTTCAATTCAGTTTAGTTTAGTTATGGTTTAGTTATCTTCAATTGCATGTAGTTAGTTTCAATTGAATGCTAGTTGACTTCAGTTCACTTGGAATGCATGACTAATGACTTGAGTTGCATGACAGATAATAGGTGATATATTCAGTTAAGTGGGGATGATCAATCACACATCCTTTTTAATGTTTAAGAGAAAGGCATCCCAAAATCTACCCAACCATTGACTCTAATACCAAATGTTTCAGTTAATAAATATTGAATTGGACCCACCTTGGGTGCCCAAGTTGGCATCTTGGAGTTAACACTTTTGCATGAGAAGATATTTTATAAGGTTGAGTTAAGTGGGACAATTCTTGGGCCCCAACTTTGAGGAGATTACAAGATATCTTCATAATCAACGTTGAGTTGGGACTTCAGTTTGGGATGCCCAAATTGATGAAGGACTTGGTTTGACATTCTTTTTCATGAGAAAACTCTACTTGCAAAGAATAGGTGTAGGTTTTGTGAGATAAGCTTTGTGCTTTGTAATTGTAAACTCTTTGGAGTTTAAAAGGCTCATTATTGTCTATAAATTGCAGCAAGTTGAAGAGAGTTTTATCATATTTTATTGCAGGTTGTGAAGAAGAATTATTGAAGGAAAAAGAAGCATCTCAAGCAAGGATTGATAAAGAATTATTGTAATCTTGTTCTAAGGTTAAATAATACAAGCACTATTGATTTTGGTGGAGTTTTTTCCCAAAAGGTTTTCTCCATGGTATATGTTGTGTCACTTCTATCTTCTGGTCTTATTCTTCTACAATCTTTTGTCTACTTCTAAAAATGGTAAAATGAATCTAAATAGATAATCATCTACAAATAATTTGTAACAAAGAACACTTAATTATATCCACAATCTCATAGTTTTATAAAGTATTAAGCTACAAAATTACCTCCATTTTCAACATTTTGTATCAGAGCTAATGGTTGGGTAGAGTTTGGGATGCCTTTCTCTTAAAAACTTCCTATGTGGGAGAAAACCAACAGGTTTAGGCCAAAAGTGGTTTAAGGAATAACTACCATGCTCAACTGGTGAACGAATGTCATGGATCACATGCATTGAACCTCATGAATAAATTTCAAGAATTTATGCACAACCGAGGGAACTACATTCATAACTAATAACCAGGGGATACTCAACTTCACTTTGAAGAGTTCAAATCTTGAGATTATGTCAAAAGGCATGTTCATTGATTTAGGCCCAACTAGGACTGACAAAACAATGCTACTAAGGGGAGGTACGAAAAGTCTGTTTAACATATGGATGGTGCTTATAGGTGCATCGTACACATCTTTATGCAAGATTTTGATTAACATAATCTCCTCAGTAATCACATTCACCTGGCACGTTGGGTCAACAACAACACCTACCACGGTGTTTCCGTTGATTCGCATAGGGATGCAAAGAGGAGATGGTTCTCTATTAAAACCCATTGGTAGGTCCTATGAAGTGAAGGTTATACCTGGACCACTACTTGCAAGTTGCACAAAGGGGATAGGTAGATGCAAGAAAGAGGCCATCATGCACATTAAATGATACTTTCACAAAGCCCCCAAAGGTTCACAATTAGATAGTGACCCAACTAAGGCTTCATGTTGCAATGCCTATGGAACCTTCCAAATATGCCTACTAGGGGTCATAGGTTGGGTTGTAAGGTGAAATTCATCACAAAAATCACACCTACAACTCTCCTAGAACATGAGGAAAGGAGCCTTCAACACTGCTAAACGAAACCAAAATGGTTCACTTCAAGTTCACCAAAAATGTAAGAGAGGGGGACCAACCACATTAAGGCTCTGGGTCATGGAGAGCCAAGAGCGGAGGGCTGCCCTAACTTACCTCACTCTAAAGGGATGAGGATTAAGAATTAAGAGCACTATGAAGAACTTTTGTCACTCTAAAAACCTAAAGTTCAGGTTGGGGCTAGACAAGCTATTTTTTGGAGTCAATATTGCACCTCATATAGCTCTATGTCTAAGGATGGAAGCATGATTCTGGGATGATAGTGCGTTGTGCTGGCATCTATACAACCAGAAAACATAAAATTCAATAAAAAACACTAGAAAACTGACTAAACAACTTAGCTGACTAATCTTAATGAAATAAACAAAATGATGAAGTATGAGAGATAAGTACAAAAATGATGAAATAAGTAGATGAACACAAGGGTGACAAATATTAACTAACAAAAGCGCTAGTTCACCAATGAGCTCCACATGCATGTTCACCTACACACAAGCAAGAAGGGGAAAATTTTTGGGGCTGTATAGGGGCCTGCCTCAGTCAGACCCCCACTTTGGTGTTTCCACCTCCATGGATAGCCAGAAAGCAATGAAGTAGAATATGCGATGAAATAATGAAGGAAGTGTAATGAACACTACAAAAGACTAAACTACTCTATCAAATCACAAAGGATAGGAGTGAAGCGTTACCACCTCCACCCTCTCAAGGCCAATGAAAGGATAATGCAAGCAATGAACTTGGAAAAGTCACCACCGCCACAACCGTGGTGAAGGGAGGTCTCGCAAGACTCCAAGCTCACAACTTCTATGGTAGCCTCACATGTGTAATGTGGATTTGATGGAGTGACAAGCTCCTGCATTGCTCAAGTTGTGAAAATGCTAGTAGAATGCTTCAAGAGTATGCTCAAGAGATCCCAAAGTGTGCAGAGGATTGAATGAAGATCAAGTGAATATGGAAAATAATGAAGTGATAGTGAATAGAATGAATTTGAAGGTGGGATGAGAAGGAATAAGCCATTTTCAGGTCGGTTGGTTGACAAAAGGACATTACAATTCACCCCCAATCAGGAGTGTAACGTCTCTACCAACTTCAGATGTAGGAATTTATCAGGGACAATAGCGTGCCACACAAACATCCACGCACCACACTTGCATCCTCAACAAATATTCTCTCACCGACACATAGGACAAACACCAAGTGGGTTATGTGGAATTTTTCCTTCAGATTTGATTTTCTAAGGTTAGGGTATGCAAAGGGGGAATTCACACAAGGGGTGCAAATTCACTCCTATACAGATACAAAAGTGTAGGTGAAATTGCAAGGGTATGCAATTGTTGACACTATGATACTTAAATAACTTTAGGAGGAAAAGTGACATTAAATTTGGTATCAAAGCCAAAGTTAGACTATACAAGTCTTCTTATAGATTATACTAGAATATGTGTAAAACATAATATTAAACTTTTCATACTCAATCAACCCATATGCAAGATCATATTTTTACAATGCATTTGATATATCTTTTCTATTATTTTAGAATCAATTAATCATATATATAATTGTCAAAATTAATTATAAATTATTTTTATTATATTCAAATATATTTTTTATAATTTATAATTATTTATCATTTAAAATACCTACGAATAATATTTTTCCCTGCATATCTTTCTCCTGCATTCTCTAAAATATTTCTTACTTCTCAGCCAATGCTTCACTAGGAACTCATATAGCTTTGTTATTTTCTATTTTATGCGTATCTTCACCATATACCTATGACCGTTCACTTTTTATTTTTGATGAATATGTGTCAATTTCTATTAATTAAAGATAAAATTATACAAATTCACAAAAAAAGGTGGGTGGTAAGAAGGTACACTCTAGAAATTCATAGGAGCTCAGCCTAAAATAGAAAAATACATAAACAAAGATACTTAAGTGGTGAGAATATTACCAACAAAGGGAGGAGGGTCCTTGTCATCTAAACTACCTCGTACATCAGCGGGGTCCGAAGTGACTTCAGGAGGATCCCATCCATCATCATCCTTTCGTTTATCTTCTTATCGAGGGATATATCATCAAATCTAAATGTGGGAGCCACCTAGAAGAGTTGATAGGAAGCAAACTAGGAGCTTTGTTGAATGGTCATCCAAAGGTTCCACGACCAAAATCCCCTCTTGAAGGCCACCCCATAATATATTGAGGAGGAGGGGAAAGCGAAAGCCTATGAGATCATGATCTACTATGATGTCAAGTCTAGGTTGGGGAATAGGGACGAGCCACCTAAGAGTTCCAGGCAGTGCCACTCCTACCTCAACAATGGTCCTAGGAGGGAAAATAGCCTTGGGAGGAAGCTAGAGAAGGCGAGAAATGAGAAATAGTGCAAGGGGAATTCCCCTAGTGGTCCAGGAGCTCTTGAAGGTGAGCCACTTCTAGTGTAACTTTGTTATCTTGAACTTGAATCTGCATTAATAAATTAGAGCATATAGTAGCTTTAGCAAAGTGAAACATGTGGTGTCCTTTCACCTTTTTTTACCAAGTGCTATCTTAGAAAGGTTGTGTCCTTTCACCTTCTGACCAAACTTATTTTTTCAAATGACCGTGTCTTATCTTCAAAAGACATATCATTTAATTATGACTTAGAAATTTATACTAAGGTAAGAAGGATTTGGAAAATGGGTGGAACCACCACAAATTTAGTGATGATTTTTCCTACATGTGATATTCACTATGAGATTTAATTTTGTTTGTTAGATTCTACACTCTCACCATACTCATTTATTTTTCAAAGGAAAGATCTGACATTTGTGTATGGTGAAAACTAAGAGGTGCTTTCCAAGGTGTTGTTTTAACTCCTTTGCTAGGAAGATTAATAAATGATAGCACCAAATAAATTGCTATCAATTGTAACAATAAGGGTGTTGTATTTTTAGAATAGTTTTTGCTTCAAATATCAAGGACTTGGGTGATTTTTCTTCATGTTGACAGCTTGCATCATTTGTACCCACCATTGACTATAGCCTAAGCATTGCAAAATGGATACTTATAAAATGCTTCACAAAAATTCAAATAAATATAATTAGTGGGGTTAAGGCCAAACTTGATGAACTTTTCTAGAGTCTTTCTTGCTCGTGCCAAAATGGGATCTTTGAAACATGGTATGGACATCCATAAAATCATAAAGGAAGATTTTTGTCATATGCTATAGTTGTAGGGGCCCTAGTAGACATGTATGCAAAATATAGAATAATAAATAAGGCATGTTATAAGTTTGAAAAAATACCTCAAAGAAATGTCATACCATGGAATGTAATGATCCATGTATGAAATGTTTAGATTATCCTACTTACATACAACATACACATGCGTGACATAAAAATTAAGTTTCTTCTTTGTAGTCTTTTTAGAAAGAACTTTTCCCAAATATTTAGTTAAACCCTATTTAAAAATTGGATGCTAGTGGGTTGATTTGTTATTAATGGATCAAGGAATTATACATAACTATAACATGGTATACAACAAAGAAATTTCATCTTATGATGTGAGTGAATTAAATATTTACTATTGGTGCTTGTTCTTAAGCGTGAAGATCAATCAAGTTGAGTATAAATATCTCATTTATTTCTTTCAAAATAAATGAGTTTGACTCTATGGTGGCATAAGATAAAAATAAATGATGGTAGATCAGATGTCATGGGTGAGATTAGAGGAAGACATGTAGCTTCAAAGAAACCTAGGCATGCAATATATACGCCACATATGTAGACAACACATGAAGTAATCATGATTTATTCACCCTTTTAAGCTTGGGGTATTCTTATGAATGAACTTTGTTATAGTGCCTCAAAAATAGCCTATCATAGTTTTGAAAGTCATCATAAGAATTGAAACATGAATTAATAGTCATCATAAGAATTGAAACATGAATTGAAAGTCATCATAAGAATTGAAACATGCAACATGATTTAAGAAGGGATATGAGGTCTAAGAATCTACTTGATGTAAAGCATTGCATATTATGGATGTGAGTTGTTAACTTATATGTGATTTATTGGTGGAATGAGGTTACAATAATAAATACTAATTCTTTTAGAAGTATCATGCAAAAATCCTCGTTGAGTGATATATGAATGTGATATGGATATGATACGTAAAAAATAATTGTATGTAATATACAAACATTAGTATATGTAAAGATAGTGAATCAAAGTTTATAAGGATGCCCACATATAATGTAGTTCATGAGATTGGCATGTTTAATTTATCAAATGTGAATGAATGGTTGGGTCAAAATTTATGATTAGGAAAGGTTTAGAGACCACTTTGACAAAGTACATGTAAACCATACTATTTTTAAACATAACTCTGATTCTATGATATCTTGTAATAACTTTGGATTCCATAGAAATTTAATTATCTTCTAACTTGAAAAGGGCACTAACTATATTTTTTCTTGGAACACAACAATCTACTGAGAGGGGGGTGAATCAGTAGATTAATTAAAATTACCCCTTAATACTTAGTGTAGATAAATCTATTAAGCAGAGACACAAAAACACATACACATGTAGACAAGACAAGATATACCTGGAAAACCCAAGATGGGAAAAACCATGGTGAGAATAGCTGCTAGGATCTATTGTCCTAATATAGCCTCACAATGAATATTTTTTATTACAAATTTTAAGGGCATCAACCCTAAGGAGGCACCAATCCCCTAGTTTAGAAGCACCTACTCCAAGGAAGCACCAACTCCCTACTCTAAGCACCTACCTAGATATTTGATGGCACCCACTAATCAGATTTACAATGCAATGTATTACAATTTGTTCAACTAAACACAGTCTAATGTTGCAACTCAATTTGCAATTGCTCAAACTTCTATTGTTGCCTTTGCAACACACTTCTTTGATCTACACCTCTCTATTATGTTATGTTCCTTCCTTTATCTATTAGTGCATTCTTTGTCCACCTCAAAGGACCATGCACACACTCTACAGTTCTCTCCCTTTTATTTTAGTGCATTCTCTGTCTGCCTCAAAAAGCTCAAAACACTTTATGCAATATGCACTATCTCCTCAGCTACAACTTACTACACACTTTTTTCCAACATTTTGATTTTTAGTTTTTGTATCTCTTTCACCGACCTGCAGTGATTGCCTTGAGATTCACACACACACATAGATCTTCTATTAGGGTTTACATGTTATCTTATTCAACAAACCACCTTTGCATTAAGCCTCACACATTCATCGAAATTGGATTTAGTGAATTTTCCAAATATAGCTCATTGCAAAACCCTAAGTTTTGATATGCATTTAATGCATTCTATTGATTATGTGATTTGATTCTAATCCCAGTCATTGTTGATGTCAATTTCATCATTTTTCAAATCATGTTTTCATTTACATTAGTCGCTGGTGTAGTTGGACCAATTAAATTCATGCATAGAGTCAATTTCTAGTCAAAGCCCATGTTCACACTGTCATAGTCATTTGAGATCTCTATCTTTGAATTTGGGTTTGATTTTATGTCTTCGTGCCATGATCAACCATTCTCCATTTATCGTCATAACTTTAAAACATAATTGTTGGATGATTCTCTTTTAACTAATGTCGTTGATCTACATCGTCGCATAACGTAGCAATTCCTGACACCTTTTTATTCACAACAACGATGTGAATAAACACTGTGATGTAATCATTCTTCATCATGTGTCCATTGGGACACTTGTCCACCTTATTTCTCCATAGTGAATATAGAGTAGGGACCCACCAAACTGTATAGTGCATGAGGTTAGTAAACTACAATGTGAACATCCTTCACGATGCAATCCTACTCTTCCATCTATCCTTATGCACACATGTCATCAAACTATGATCCCGTAGGGCTAAGCTAGGGACCTACTAGGTCTTCAATAGGATAGTGGGCAGTTTCCACTTGTCCACCGTTGGTGCAACTCTCCACTAACATCACATATCACACAAGCCCTACCTACTTCTTGCTTCACAACAACGATGTGAAGCGAGAGTGTGATATCTCACCATGTGTCTTTGATGATGTCATATTCCACTATTAGATCCTATCATTTCTCTAGTCCCACTATACATGTGTCAGCCCATAATATCATAGGGCCAGCCAAGGACCCCACCACACAAGTCGTGGGCTAGCAAGGACTGTCTAATCTAACAAGTTTGATCATTGTTGTTGATCAAACTTCATTGCATATCACATGAGGTATCCATTGAGATAATATTTAAATTTCAATGCAAAGGAATGATGCAATAGTCATTGGATCTTATACAAACAATGCGCGTTGTCTTTTTATGAGAACCCATCATACATCATGGTTAGGACCTGGTCATGGTGAAGAAAAACAACAATGTGAAAGGTTGTTTCTATGCACACAAATCGACAACTAAAAGTGGTAGGACGAGGGGGGCGGTCACACAATGAACTTAATGGATTAAGTGATAACTTAGGTAACTGGTAACCACCTATAAACAATCAACTTCAAAATATAAGCATTATTCATTGCCATGACTATAAGACCTAGGGTTTATCTGTCAAACCCTAATTAGACTAGAAGGCATAATTAAATCTTTTAAGAGCTCTTTCCACCTACACTGATCATGCAGACCACATCAAATGAATCCTTTGGAAAAAAACCATAACTAATATGGCCTTAGTTTCCTCCTCAGACATTAGGAAGAAACCTCTACAATGTCGTGACAACATTGCAACATTCTGAGCAACTTTGCAACTTTTGCAAAACATGCCAAAATTTGATCCACCGAGCTCCATGACATCAAGAACACCTTTTGACATCATGCCAACAATCTCCCTCATAGGATACCACTCAAATATCCCCTTTTGACATCAATGACAACAATATGCCAACAATCTCCCCTTTTTCATTGATGGAAAAACCGAATGCTCAAACAACCCTATCAAACAAAAATGGTTTGATACCAATTATAGATGTTCCAATTTATGCTATGTACCAATTGAGCCATTTCACTGCTTTGTACCAATTTAAATAAAACACATTATGCACCACAACTCCCCCTTTGACATACCTTGCTCAACATTATCCCACTTGCACAATTACCTGAGCATTTTCACAATCTCTACCCATTTGAAATCAATAAAAAACGGTCATCCTTAAGACATGCACACTTTCTCCCCCTTTGACAAGTAATGGGGGATGGCATGCTACACCCTTAATATTGGTGTACATTGGATTATGAATAGTCATCTTGTGGCTATCTTAACTCCTAATTAAGTCATGCTATCCTTATTATATTATTATTTAGTTAGTTAGGTAGGCCTAGGGCATATATAGGGGTGTCTAAGTTGGCCTAGGTGATATCCTAGGCATAAATAGGTATATATAAGAGGTTGTGAGTCTTATTTCATCATCATATTGTGAATTGTGTTCTCATTGGAGATATTTGAAGGTTTTCCCCCTCGAAGTGTCTTGTTATTATCAAGTATTTGCAACATGTTTCATATCATCTTCTTCTTTTGTGCAAGTTGTTTCATTACAAGTGGTATCAGAGCATGATCTTGGCACCATAGAGGCAAGGTTTTTTCTCAATATTGGAGGCGATTTTGGGAAGAGCATATCTTTCATAATTTGGCAAAAAAAAAATCTAAATTTTAAAGGGTTTTTGAAGACCATATTAAAGAAGCTACAATCCATATTTCAAAGGAATTGGAGAATTGAGCGAATTATTGCGGAATTAGGGTTTCTACACAATTTATTTGGAATTTTCATATCTCTCACATCCTATTGAATTGGAGCCTTATTTTTTTTGGGTTTTTGAAGAAATACTAAAGGCACCTACAATAAAAAAATTTGGAGAAATTGGAGTAGAAATAAGTGAGTTATTACAAAATTAGGTTTTCCACAAATATCACTCTGAAGGATGAAAATATTCTTATTTCTTGGAGAATTTTATAGGTGAGAGGTATTTTGGTCCTAGTAAGTTATAGTAAAAATTTCAAAGAAGTTAAGTTTCATTTGTGTGATTTATTTCAAAATTATTGGTTCTTGTCATGATGGGGCCTACAACAAGGGGAAAAATGAATGTTGTCACACTGAGGAAGAATCCTGATAAGGATGGGTAATAATAGAGGATATTAGTCCTAATGAGTAAATCAATAAGGTCAAGGAAGACATTTCCTCAATGAAAATGGATATTTGTGAAATAAGAGGTTATATATCAGATATACAAAGCATGTTAAGTGCCTATATGATTGAGCCAAGAAAGGAGTTCTCAAGCAACCAAGGTGAAACTTCTAGGTCAGCTAATATTGACACAAATTTTAATACTCCTATGGGATCTAGGAATTTGTTTCTAAAGGTGGATATGTGCAAGTTCGATGGCAAGGATCCTCTAACATGGATAAACCAAATGGAGATTTTTTTTTAAGTACATTGAATCTCAAATGGAAAAAAGGTTATGATGGCTTCCCTATATCTAGAACCAAATCAATTAATTTGGTATCATTGGCTTTGTACTCATCAAAGGAAAAAGGGTCTCACCGTCTCATGGTCAATTTTTACAGAGGAACTCCATGCACAATATAGCAATAGTGTGACATACAACTTCTTCAACCAACTTGCTAAACTTCAACAAATAGGATCAGTTAAGGATTTTATTCAATAATTCCAAAATACATCCTTAAGAGTGGATACAATTACAGAGGAGAACTTGAATGATTTATTCTTGGGTGGTCTCAAGGATCACATTCAACATGAGGTACACATGTTTATTCCTAGCTCTAGAAACGAGTCTTTTATCTTAGCATGTAGGGTAGAGAAGTATGTGATTCCTAAGAAGCAAGGGAATAATATGATAAGAGATAAAGCATATTCAACACCTTCTCTTCCTAAACCTACTAGGTTGACCCCACAACAAATTGAGGAGAAAAGAGCAAAAGGGTCATGTTTCAATTGTGATAGAAAATGCAGTCAAGGACATAAATGTAGTGAAAATAAATTGTTCTATATTGAAGGTCCAAGTGAGGAAGAAGAGGCGGAGCCCATATTAGAGGATGAAAGGGATTCAAATGAGGAATCACATGATTCTTAACCAATAATTTCTTTTCATGCAATCTCATGTTTTAGTGCTCCACAAACTCTCAAGGTAGTGGGTTTTTTAAAGAAGGGAAAGTAATAGTGTTGATCGACTTAGATAGTACTCATAATTTCATCAACAAAAAGTTGGATACTTGTCTAAATTATTTTATATAACTATCTCCAAAGTTTCAATTTTTGATTGCAGATGGTGGTACAGTTAATTGTTCTGGGAAGTGCCATAGCATTAAATTATCTATGGGAGATTATCAACTTGATACCCCAATGTATGCGATATCCATGGGTGCAACAGATATTCTTTTGGGAGTACATTGGCTTACTACATTGGGAACAATTTTGATGAACTTCCAAGAACTATTCATTGGATTTGAATCAGAAGGAAAGGTAGTAGAGCTAAGGGGGTTGAAGGCAAGGTCCCCATAGATGGTAAGCTCTCATCAAATGCAAAAGTTGCTTAAGAAAGGAGTGGATGGATTTGTGGCCCAACTATGTTAATTAGAAGTCTCTCAATCCAATGCTCATACTCATCTAGATTTACAAGAAATAATTGATCATCACTTAGTGGTTCTTAGAGATATTCCTAAAGGAATTCCTCCTAAGAGGGATCATGATCATGCCATACAAATAGTTCTAGGGATCCAACCACCGAACATCAGGCCTTACAAGTACCCACACATACAAAAAAGTGATATAGAAAAATATTTTTGAGGAGATGCTAGAGGTAGGAATTATTAGGCATAGCCAAAGTGCTTACTCCTCACCTGTGGTGATGGTATCTAAGAAGGATGAAACTTGGTGCATGTGTCCAGATTATAGAGTGCTCAACATGTACACCATTAAAGATAAGTTTCCTATTCTATTTATTGATGAATTGCTAGATGAATTGAATGGAGCTATGTATTTTACCAAGTTAGACCTTAGATCTGGTTATCACCAAATTTAGATTAAGGAGGAAGATATTTGTAAGACAAAATTTCAAACTCATGAGGGTCATTATGAATTTTTGGTGATGTCATTTGGTCTTACCAATGCACCATCTACATTCCAAAGTTTGATGAATTCCATTTTAAAGAATTTCTTGAGAAATTTTGTGTTAGTGTTCTTTGATGATATATTGATTAAAATAGAAAGACTTGAAAAGAACATTTGCAACATGTAGAACAAGAATTACAAGTACTCAAAGATAATCAACTCTATGCTAAGCCATCCAAGTGTGCTTTTGTTTTTAAGGAGGTGGAGTATTTGGGACACATAGTTTCACATGGAGTAAAGGTGGACCCTAACAAAATTAAGGCTATCATGGAATGGCCTATTCCAAAAACCATTAAGAAACTAAGGGGTTTCTTGGGATTGACAAGGTACTATAGAATATTTGTGAAGAATTATGTTTGTATTGAAGCACCCCTCAGCACTCTATTGAAGAAGGATTCTTTTCATTGGAATGAGTTTGCTAATGTAAAATTTGAGAGATTGAAGGAGGCTATGTGTACAAATCCAGTGCTTGCCACTCCCGACTTCACCAAGGAATTCATTGTGGAATGTGATGCTTCTAGAAATGGGACAGGAGTAGTTCTCATGCAACAAGGTTGACCAATTTCTTTTGAGAGTCATCAATTAAAGGGTAAGAATCAGCTCAAACCTATTTATGAGAAGGAAATGCTAGTGATACTTCACACAATTAAACTATGGAGGCATTATCTAATGGGTAGAAACTTCAAGGTTAAGACAAATCATGATAGCCTAAATATTTTTTGGAACAAATATTATCTTCTAAAGAGCAACAAAAATGTGTCACTAAGATGTTAGGATATGACTTTGAGATTGTATATAAGAAAGAGAAGGAAAATATTGTGGAAGATGCACTTTCTAGGAAGGATGAGAAAGATGAAGCCTTATTGTGTGCCCTTTCAATATTATAGGAAAATTGGGTGGAAGAAGCTGAAGCATATTGGAAAAATGATGTTACGACAAGTAATCTCATCCAACAATTAAAAAGTGATACTAGTAGTTCAAATAAGTTTTGTTGGAAGGGAGATACTCTTTGGTATAAAGAGAGTTTGTATCTCTACAAGAAATCCACTCTTAAAGACAAGATTCTCATAGAACTACATGAGTCTTTAGTTGGTGGTCATTCAATATTTTTGAAGACATCATTAGGCCAAGCAAGATATTTTTTGGGAAGGGCTAAAAGGTGATGTGCAAAAATTTGTGGCTGAATGTTTGGTTTGCCAAAGGAATAAAGGGGGGACAATTAAGACACCAAGGCTCTTGTAGCCCTTATCTATTCCTAACTAGCATTGGGAAGAGGTATCCATGGACTTCATCATAAGGCTTCCCAAATATAAAGATCATAATGTCATCATGGTAGTAGTTGATCGCCTCACTAAATATGCACATTTCATTGCATTATCACATCCTTTTACATCAAATGCAGTGGATTTTTTTTTTTGGAGAATATCCAAAAGCTACATGGTACACCTAAGGTTATTGTTAGTGATCGTGATCCTCTCTTTACTAGTCACTTTTGGAAATATTTATTCTCATGTTTGGGTACTCAATTAGCTCATAGCTCTTCATGCCACCCTCAATCAAATGGAAAAATTAAGGTTGTTAATAAGTGTTTGGAAGGATATCTAAGTTGTTTCACTTCAGAGAAATAGTCTCAATGGGTAGATTGGACACCACTCGCAAAATGGTGGTATAACACTTCTTTTCATAGCTCATAAAAAATGTCTTCATTTTTGGAAATTTATGGATATCATCCTCCTTGCATCACATCATCATTAAAGGTGTCACCAAGAGTTCAGGCAATAGAGGACCACTTGCTTAATCAATAATAGGTACTTTCAGGACTCAAGGAGAATTTAGCCATGGCACAAAATCGAATGAAATAGCGAGCAGACCAACATTATAGTGAAAGAAGTTTTGATATTGGGGATTGGGTCTTCTTGAGATTGAAGCCTTATAAGAAAATCTCACTAAATCAAAAAAAAGAATAATAAGTTGTATCGAAGGTATTATGGTCCATACCAAATCATACGAAAGATCAGTAGTGTTGCCACCAACAACAAAGATACATCCAATTTTTCATGTTTCTTGTTTGAAGAAGGTAATTAGGCATAATGTTCTAACTCAAATAGTACTACCAGAGCTCGATGAAGTAGGAAAAATCATTTTGGAACTAGAGTGCATTTGTTAAACATGCATGAAGAAGTTGAGGAATAGAACTCTGACTGAGTATCTCATCCAATGGAAGAATTTACCAGTTGAAGATGCCACATGGGAGGATGAGGAGTTCATTCAAAAGAATCCACACTTGATTAGTGTTAATAAATATTAAACTAGCTCCCTTCGGGTTTATTTTTTTTATGCGCCGACTTGTGCATAGCCAAGTCCCTTCGGCCTTTTATCAAGATTTTGATCTGTCGCTCCACGTGTCTACTCTTTGCAACTACGAGTATCAGTGTTCCCTTCAGATCCCAGGAAAATTCGTTGTGCTTCCACGTGTTGCGGCTGCGAGATTCTTTTATTTCATGTTTCCTTGATGCCTCATTGGGCTGCGAAATGCTGCCACGGAGCCCTCATTCCTAAAAGGTGCTGGTGGGCCCCATGGTTGCTGACTGCAGTATGCACTTGCTACATGTCTAGTGTTCACAAATATTTCAGCGCGGAAATGAATTAGCAACCGCGGGCAGTGAAATGCTGCCACGCGTCTCCGTTGCGCCCGACTAACGATCATTCCCTCTGTCGTTGGTGAAGGCTCTAATCGTTTGACACATGTAGCCTTAGCACAAATCCTCTACAGTGAAGTGACGAAGGTTCATGCAGGCAGCGATAGGTTGCCATGTGCCTAACCCACGGATCTCATATAAAGGCAAAAGATTAATGAACCGAATGAGGCTATTGGTTGCTGCGCGTCATCATCATTCGCTCATGAGGGTGACACTTGTCTTACCAGGACCACCACCATCATTGCTGAGGATGCGCCTGTGCTCAGGATGATTGGATGCTTTGTTCCAGATCGATCATGTTGTAACGGCCTGGGGAATATTCTAATTCAGGCATCATTGTCGGGGATCGCGAGATCCTTTCTGTTACTGCTCTCCAAGGTAGTGGGAGGTTTTTATGCTATATATACTTTACTCTGTGATGAGAAAGGGGTCTAGAATTTGGAAAACACGTTGGTTTTAGCAAAAGACGCCAGGCCTTTATTACTATTTTATTTAAACTAAAAAAGTCTCAAACTGTGCCAATTGTTTGATGTTTCTATTTTTTATGGTATTTGATCAAACTGTGAACTGTGCTTTTTATTGTCTTAACACTTCATTTGAGAACTTCTATATATGTTGGATGCAAGTTTTCTTACCTTGATCATGTCTAAGGACTCTTCTTGGCAGTAGGAATGTATGCAACGTTATTTTATGTCAATGAATGAATTATCTATGCTATAATCTTGAGTCTCTGATGTTTTGGAACACTACAACATGATTCAGGCCCTTAGATCTATGATTTATCGTGCCCATCATTAAATATTGGTGCATCACCTTAGGTTAGACTTTGCTTTATTATATTTGTTTCCTTTTCCCTTTCCAAACCTCATTATAGAAGAAGCCGACTTCTCTAAAAATTTGGAGGTCACTCAAATTAGCGCAAAAGGTCCCCCTTAAACTGAGTTTCCCATAAGACTCTATTACCTCGTCAAATTTTTGCATCAACAGTTTGTTCTTTTTTCTGGCACGCCCGGTGGGACCGAGCTTAAATGAAATTGCATTTTAGAAGGGTGTATGAGCCATCGGCCTATAACTAGATCCCAAACTCCAGGCAACCCTAGTTTACTAGTACCTCCGCTAGGGACAATCCAGGTCGCGAATCAGCTGGTAACCGTTGCATTCCCACCGCCCTTTCCTCTCACCATGTTGCCGGCTGCCAATAAAAACTATGTAGCATGGGACGCCGGAAGTCCCCTAGTAGCTCTGGTAGCGCCTGCTGTCTGGGGCGCTATCCCGGTTTCAGCCATGAAAGCTATACCCAAATTTACCAGAGATGAGGCTCCTTGCCGCGTCTTTTAAAGGCAAGGCACTAGATTGGTACCAAACACTGACGCCTAATTCAGTTCACACCTGGGATGAGCTCGGAGATCTGTTCTATGAAAGGTTTTCGAACGACGAAGAGTATTCTTCATTGTATTATCAACTATCTGTGATAAAATGAGCCTCCCAAGAGACTCTGACGGACTTTAATGCTTGATTTCACACAAATTAGTAGAGGATTCCTGTTACCATACGCCCGACTCCTGAGTTGGCATTTATATTTTATCTAAAGTTCATCAATTCTGATATTTCCATGATGATCAAGTCTTTGGGAGGAGCTACTCTACCAGATGCTTATGGCATCACTATCAAAGCTGAGAATCACTTAATAGATTGTGGAAAATTACCTCCTCGACCTATTATGCCAATATTTTCTGAAATATCGATCTCCGCTCAAGAGGTCGCATCAACTAGTACACCCACAGCTGCCCAGTCAATGTACACATATGCGACCGCCCCACAAAATGTGGCTTCTACATCAGGTTCTTCCAAGGATGAAATGAGCGACCTCAAAGAGATGTTGCAAACCATGGAAAATGATATAACTACTCTTAAGCAGAACCAATTGACACTTCTGAAGCCCGCATATCAAAATTATCAAGGCGAGTAGTCTTCCTATCAGCAAAGCTCATATCAGGGTGTGCCTCGCACTAATCCACCAGCCTCGACTGCAAACCAAATGGTGTCGGTGCCTACTCCCCTGATGAGCACATCGCCAAGCTCAAATAGGGAATTAACCTCAGGGAAGAACAACCTTATTGATGATATCAATCCATGGTGCTTCCCCTGCAGTGATGCACATATGCCCTAGAACTGTCTGCGTGGAAACTTACAAAAAAGGTGGCGGAGCAACGTAGCCAAGGCGGGACATCTGAACATGGAGGTTATAGATATGCCTCACCACAAATGGAGAGTGCGGTCCTTACTGTGCAAATACAAGGAATGTCTTTAGAACAAGAATTCAATATTGCTCCCAATCATGCC
>VDFB02030057.1:0-38506 GCA_007258455.2 Sequoia sempervirens | reverse complement strand
TTTGGGATTTGACCTACTATGGAAAAAATCAAAGCATGGATAACAAAGAATTGGAAGTCTTTCCCCTGATGTCAATTTCATGGATTTAGGCTTTCTGCAAATTGTTTTCCAATATGATTTTGAAAGAGATAATGTACCGAAGGGAGGGCCCAGGTTTATGGGTAAGGTTGGGCTTTATATCCATGCTTGGACTCCAGTTCTTGATCCTCACTCAAAAGAAATAAGGGAGGCTTCAGTGTGAATTCAGATATTCAAATTTCCTTAGGAATTATGGTCTGAGCAAATTTTCAAATTGATTGGTAACTCGTTGGGGAGATACGTTTGTAGCTCAATCCTAAATAATTGTGATTGTGTGGCCTCTTTTACCAGGTTCTATAGTATTGGGGACCTTAATAAACTAATTCGACATTCTATCAAGTTCTCTTCGGTTTTGGGTGAGCAGTTGCAAGAGATTGAATATGAATCCCTTCCCATAAGATGTTTCAAATGTGGTAAGGTTGGGCATTTGGAAAGAGGGTGTTATTTGAAGGTTGGTGTTCTTGAGACAAGCTAAGGTGCTAGAAGGGAAGGGCCTATCAAGGATAGTAGTGAGAGTGCTTCTACTCCTTTGACCAATGTTTCTCCCTCTCTGGGTATGCAAGTGATCGAGTTGTAGGAAGACAATAAAGTGTTTCTTGTTCCTTCTCTTGTGCTTCAGGATGGTGCACATATGGAATTAGAGGATTATCATGATGGCTCCTCAACCCCCTAGGTTTTTGCTTAGATTGATGTTGTGCCCACATATTGTTGTATGGGTAGTTTGATGGTGGCACCCCCAAGGACACCAGGGTCAAGTAGTGGTAGAAGCCCACTTAAGACTATGCAATTGAAGGGTGGGAACCCTTGTGGCAATTTTGGGATGAACCTAAAGGGGATGTCATGGTATTGGATAGGGGTGATTTATACAAGGATAAGGAAAATTCCAGGAGCATGGTGACTAGGAGTGGTAGGAAGGGGAAGGGAAGTTTTGGTATGGATGCAGGTGGTGATAACCCTAGGGGTAGAAAATTAGAGGCAAGAAAAGCTAAGCATAATGTGTTGGTTGATATTGGGAAAGGCACCCAAGACACATTGAACAAGTATGCTAATAAGGGAGGCGAGAATCTCCATGAGGCAGTACAATGATGGAGTTGCTTAGTTGGAATGTGTGTGGCCTAAATGGCCCAGAGAAGTGCCACTTACTTAAGCAGTTGGTGGAGGTTGAAATACCAAATGTGCTTCTTCTGTAGGAGACCAAGGTGGATGATGCTTCTATCGGTGGATTGATTCTGCAGACATGGAAAAATGGGAAAGGGTTTTTTGTAAGTGCAGTGGGACTACTATAGTCTCACTATGGTTCAGAATAAGTTTAAATTCTCTAGTATGTTGATTGGTGAGAATGATCATTTCATGTCTGTCAAGCTTGAGGATATACAAGGGTCTCGCAATTTTATCCTTTCTAATGTTCATGACCCTAATTTGGAGAAGGATAGGGCCCTTTATTAGGATAGGTTGAAAGTCTTCAGAGAATTTGTGCGAGAGGACAATTGGGTGATAGGGGTGATTTCAATGCTACTCTTATTCTCAAGGAGAGAAGTGGGGGAAAATTCTCTAGCCATTTAGGCTCTGCCAATTTTAGGGAATTCTATAATGATCTTGATTTGGTTGATATTTTTTCTAAGCTTGGATGGTTTACTTGGTGTAATAGAAGGGTGGGCATTGATAATATCCTTTGTAGGTTGGATCGATTCTTTGGTAATTCAGATTGGTTGTTGTCTTTTGCTAGTTTTATTTAAGAAACCTTGCATTTTGGGGGTTTAGATCATTGGTTGGTGTCTTTGACTATATCCTAAAATTGGAAACCTATATTGATCCATTTTAAAATGGAAGCTTTTTGGTATGAACATCTTGAGTTTCAAAAGGCCCTGGAGGGTTGGTGGAATATGAACGTCAAGGGGAACAAGAGATTTGTGGTGTTTAAGAAACTCAGGGAGGTTAGAAATCTAGCTAGAGCTTGGAATAAGGAGATGGTTGGTGACCTCTTCAAAAACAAAAACAAAGTGGAAGAAGATTTGAAGTTAATAGAGCAAGAGGCTATTGGGCAGGGTTATTCCTCAGTGCTCAAGCACAAAGAGGAAGTAAATCTAGATGAGTTGGGTCATTTATTAAGGATGGAGGAGATCTTCTGGCTCCAAAAGTCTAAAATTAATTGGCTAAAAGTTGGGGACAACAATTATAAGTTCTTCCATTTAACCATGAATGTTAAGTGTGGAAAGAGATATTAGTTTACAAGTGCATGAAGAAATGTTGAGCAACATCCTATCCTTAGTTAACGAAGAAATTAACAAGGATCTAATGGCACCTTTCTCAATGGAGGAGGTCAAGGTTGTTGCTTACTCTCTTGGAGCTATGAAAGCCTCAGGTCCAAATGGATTTTATGTTGGCTTCTTTCAAAGGTTTTAAGAGATTGTGGGGGAGGATGTATGGAGAGTTGTTGAAGAGTGTAGATAGAGAAAGGTCATGATGCAGGCTTGGAACCAAACCTTTTTGGCCCTTGTTCCTAAGTGCAAAAACCCAAAGTACTTTGATGAATTCAAGCCGATTGCTTTATGTAATAGTATTTACAAGATTGTTATGAAGGCTTTGGCCTCTAGATTAAAAAAAATGTTTAGGGTCCATAGTTTTTGAAGAGAAAAGTGGTTTTCTTAGTGGTAGACAAATTGTTGATGGAATTGTGGTTGCTCATGAGACCATTCATTCCATTAAGGTGAGAAAGAAATAAGGCATGGTGTTGAAGCTTGATATAAATAAGGCCTATGATCACATATCTTGGGATTTCCTTATCAAGATAATATTAAGGTCTAGGTTTTTCCAAGAGTAGTGTGATTGGGTGTTTAGTTGTATTTCTACATATTTGTTTAATGGTGTGGCCATGGATTTTTTCCATGCTGGTAGGGGTTTGAGGCAAGGTGACCCCTTGTCGCCCTTTCTATTTTTGATTGTTGTTGAGGTGCTAGTTTGTGCCATCAAAAAAGAGATGGATGTGGGGAAATTGAAAGGGCTTTAGGTCTTGGGTAGGGTCCCCAATGTGAGGTTCCTTCAGTTTGTTGATGACACTTTGCTCTTTAGGGAGGCCTCAACTAGGGAGGCTAGAGGAATTATGAAGGTGCTTCAAAATTATGAGAAGGTGACTAGCCAGAAAGTCAATACTAGCAAATCACAAATATTATTCTTGAAAGAATTTTGTGTCAAGGCCCTTGAAATTCAAAGAATTTTTTTGAGGTTGATTACCTCCCTAGATCTTATTTGGGATGCCTTTGGTTGACAAGCGTACCTTAGAGGTTGAATGGATGAAGTGGTGGAAAAGATTTAAAGTAATCTTGCTTCGTGGAGGGGGAAGTGGCTCTCCCTCATAGGTAGAATGACTCTAATTAAGGCTACCCTTTCTTTTGTGCCCATTTATACCATGTCTACCTTTCAAATTCCTTGTAAGGTTTCTAAGGTTCTCGAGGATAGTATGAGGACCTTTTGTGGTATGGCTTAGAGGAGGTTTTCAAATATAATTTGGTGAAGTGGGAGGAGGTGTGTTTGCCCAAATGCATGGGTGGTGTTGGTTTTAACATCCTCAGGAAAATGAATAAGGCCTTGGGTATTAAGCTGGCTTGACACATATATGAGGAAAAGGGCAGGTTTTGGAGTAGGGTGTTGAAAGCCAAGTATTTGCAGAATTTCTCAAAGCACCTTATAGATTGCTCTATCAACTTACCTATGGGCTCCAATATATGGAATTTTTTGAGTTGTGTTCTCATTAGGTCAAACACAATTTGGAGAGTTGGTAGGGGGACAAGGTTCTTTTCTAGTGGGATACTTGGCTTGAGGAAAAGGCTCTCAAAGAGTATTATAATTTTCATCATTTGGCTAATTTATTGGAGCCTAGTGTAGGCCGATTGGTTAAGCATTATATGGAGGGGAAAGTGGGGAAACGATATTGGATTTCCCTGCACCTTCTTGGGGAAGAGCTGTATAATAGGTGGAAGGATATTATGGGGAAATTGAATATGTGGCCCCTCACAAATTTGGAGGATAAGCTCATGTGGAAGGGCAACAGGGATGGTAGTGTTTCTATAGGTGTTTCTTATAAGCAATTGTTTTTTCAAGGTAAATCTATTAGTTCAGGTGTTTTGAAAAGGATTTGGAATAATAAGAGGCTTCTTAAGGCCAATTCCTTCCTCTGGATTACATGGAAGCGACATGCTCTAACATGGGATAGGTTGATCCATCTAGGTGTGTTATATGCAAAGCTAGTTGTGAAGACAACAATCATTTACTCATTCATTGTGAGGTGGCAAGGGAATTATGGTGTAGATTTCTCATGAAGTGGGGTCTAGTTTGGATTTTTCCATAAAATTTACTAAAATTGTTGGAGGGTTGGGCACTTAAGATTTGGAGTCTAGGTATCAAGTTCATTTGGCATTGTGCTCCTTCTCTCTTGGTGTGGAACCTTTGGCTCGAACACAATAGAAGGCTTTTTCAATATAAAGAGGGCAATGTGAACAAAATTTGGGATTTGTTTGAAAATATGCTTTTTAAACTTGGGTAGGTGTATTGTAAAGAGGATTGGAAGGTTGATGAGGAGGAGTTGGTTTGGGAAAATAGGTGGCTACAATTCGGATGGTTGGGGGGCAGAGGTGTAAGGATGTTGCTCAGGTTGGTAAGGGGGATAATTACATGCGGTCTTATCCATAACAAGGCTAGGTTAAACTCAATTATGATGGTGTTTCCAAAGGCAATCTTGGTAGAGCTAGAAGTGGCGGGGTGTTCAGGGATCATAAAGGCCAACCTCTAGGTATCGACTCTAATAATATTATGGAAGATAGAGCTCTTTGGTTGGATTTGATGCTTATTGGAAAAGAAGGTTGGAAGAAGGTATGGGTGGAGGGTGATTCCAAAGTTATCATTAACATTATGAATGGTCACTCCTTCAAGAATTGGTGGTCAGTATTGTTATTAGAGGATTGCAAGCGTTTAACACTTGATTTCAATAATATCAAATTCTCCCATATCAAGCATGAAGGCAATAAAGTGGCAGACTAGGCTGCTAACCAAGGCATTGGGATGGGTAATGTTGGCTGGATTAAGTTCACTTGGAGGGAGCATTACCCATCTGTGTAGTTATCAAGCTGATGCAAGAGGATATAAAGGCACTTTCACATGATTGATTAAGTGTTGAGTGGCCTCGGGCTACTTGGCTTCTTGGTTGCTATTGGTTTATGGATGATTGGTTGTTTATCGCCCTATGGTTTTTTTTATGCTCATTGTCTTTAGGTTTTCACGTTTCTCCTTGCCTTTATCTGCACTGTGTGGCCAGTGATGTGTTTGTTGGCAATGACAATTTTTGTTCTATTTTATGAGTCTATACATTTCTAGTTGTGTGTATGTGCACGGTCCACTAATGGGCCCCTGGACCCTTTTTTAGGTTTCTTATATCAAAATAAATAAAATTATTTATTTTATTAATTTAATTTTTCACATGTAAAAAATAATTAAATTTACTGAATTATTAAATACTCATGCAAATTCATACTTCTTAAATTAAGTACTTGTTTTAATTATTTAATCTAAATCCTCAACATTATCTTCTTCTAAAAATAAATAAAATCATTTATTTTATTTATTTAACAATCTTTCCCATGTAAATAATAATTAAATTTATTTAATTATTAAATACTCATGCAAATTCTCACTTCTGGGTTAATTATTTTAATTATTAAATTTATTTCTCAAATATTATCTTCTTCCAAAAATAAATAAAAATCATTTATTTTTACATATTTTAATAAATATAATCTTGCACATGTGTAAATAATAATTAAATATTATTTTTATTAAATCTCAAGTGAGGCAGGGTCTTATCAAAGGTTGGAGCTGGAACAATTATCTTCCTTCCTACTCTCATCTTCAGTTTGTGGATGACACTGGATTGATGGGCTTGGCTAGAATTAGTGAGGCGGTGAACTTCAGGAGAGCCTTAGATATCTATTTGAAGGCTTCAGGCCAGTGTGTTAATGATGAAAAATCCTCCATTTACTTCTTTAATACCCCTCGGCTTATTCAGAGCAGGATTGCTAGGATCCTCAGATTCCAAATCGGTTCTCTTCCTTTACTATACCTTGGGATCCCTTTGGCTTTGGGATCTCAGCGTAGAGTTTACTGGCAGGGGATTTTGGATAAATTTCGGAGTAAGGTTAGTCATTAGACTTACCGATGGCTATCTTCTGCTGGGAGAGTGGTTCTTCTAAAGACTGTGGTGCAGTCTCTCCCCATTTATAGGTGTTGTGTGCAAGTTCCCCCTTCCAGCTTTGTGAGGGAATTTGATGCTTTGTCTCAGAAATTTCTTTGGTCTAGTAGCCTTCTTTCCTCGAAGTGGAGTTTAGTCAAATGGGAGTCTGTCTGCAGGCCGAAGCCTGCTGGGGACCTTGGTCTTAGGTCTTTGGCTCTGGCTATCACTGCCTTGGCTGCCAAGCTTTACTGGAGATGGTGCATTAATCAGGATCAGGATTGGGCCAAGATTCTTACCCACAAGTATCTTCCTGGTGCTGATAGCCTTGATGTGTCGCGATTTGTTTTGGTGGGTAAAGGTTCTTGTATTTGGGATACCCTTAAGAAGGGAGCTCAACTGATTAAGGAGGGTCTCTTCTGGATTTGTGGTAGAGGCTCTGATGCTTTGTTTTGGCAGGACTCTTGGGATGGCCACCCTCCCATTCTCTCTAGCTTCCCTCAGCTTCAGCCTCTTTGCCATATTTTTTCTGAGGCTGGTTGGATTAAGGTGGAGCAGTTTAAAATAGTCAAGTGTATTGGTTAGGCGATGGTGGCTTGCTGGAAGGATCCGCAGGAGTGGCCCATGGGAGGTTCTGATGTGGATCGTGATGTCCTTGCTAGAATTTTGGAGGGAAGGCTTTGCAGTTCCCTTAATGTGAGGGACGTTTTGGCTTGGAGTCCTAGTCCAAATGGTAAATTTACTGTGGCTCAAGGCTATGCTATTCTTGATAGGAACTTATATGGTCTCGCTGAGGTGCACTGGTGGAAAAAGGTTTGGGACAAATTTTCTTGGCCCAAATGCAATTTCTTCTTATGGTTGGTTGCTCAGAAGAAGTGCCTCACTTGGGAAAATCTCCGCAAGCGAGGTTTCCAAGGTCCTTCTATTTGCTTCCTTTGTTCGCACAATGAAGAATGTACCTCCCACTTGTTCTTCCTTTGCCCTTTTTCTAGAGAGATATGGCATAGATGGTGGGAGGCTTGGCATCATGGTTGTATTCATGCTACTTCCCTAATTGAATTTTGGGACAGTTTGGGCAGGCCTCCTGCGAAGACTTCTTTCCTGCAGGTGGCCTGGTCTGTTGGCCCTACTTTCATTCTCTGGAACCTTTGGTTGGAGAGGAACCAGAGAGTCTTTTGTGGTTCCAAATTGGGGAGTTTTCAATTGTGGAAAAAGATTATTAGCAGGCTTCAGGAGACTATTTCTGCTAAGTGTGATATGTCTGAAACTATTGATCCTGGTGATCTTGCTATCGTGAGGAATTTGAACCTAGGGGAGAGTAGAAGGGGAAGCATTGTTGGAAGACGACCCCATCATGTCAGGCAACGGGTCTGTCGGGATGGGAGGTGGATGCCTCCCCCGGTGGGGGTCCTAAAGATTAATACTGATGGTTCTTCTCGTGGGAACCCTGGTCATGCTGGTGTGGGGGGTATTGGTAGAGGTAATGATGGTGGTGCATTTTTTTTCTTCTCTAGTTACAAAGGTCAGCAATCTAATAATCTGATGGAGGCCCTTGCTATTAAGATTGCTATTGAGCGTGGTTGCTCTTTAGGTTGGAGGAGGATCATTTGTGAGTCTGATTCTCAGATTGTTGTGGATATGCTGAACAACCAGAGGTTGGATGATGTTAGTTGGCAATTAGCCTCTGTGGTTAGACAGACTCTAAGTCTATGTAGTTCTTTGGATTCGGTCTCCTTTTGCCATATCCCTAGAGAATGGAACAGAGTGGCTGATTGTTTGGCGAAGTGGGCTTCAGAGAATGTGGATGGTTGGGATATTAGTGGAAGGGAGGTCTTACCTTCTGATTATCTTGGGACCCTGGAGAGGTTATTAGTGGAAGACATGAATTTGTAATGTTGTTTCTGGTGGTTTCTTGTGGTGGTCTTGGTTTGGTGGGCCTCTGGCCTTTGCCTTGTAATTTGGTTTTGATTGAATAATATTTTTACCTTTTTTCAAAAAATAAAAATAATAATTAAATATTATTTAATTATTAAATACTCATGCAAATTCCACCTCACTTGTTGACTGAAACTCACTCTCAGTTTACTAATCAATCTAATAAGTTCACTCATCAATTAAATTCACTTCACTCCCACTCACTTTGAGTCTTCTAAGCAATCAATCCAGTCTACTAATCGTTAGTATGAGTAAACAATTCAATCAATTCTCTTAATTGAATCATGGAATCATTTAACTAGTCAATCAATTCATCATGCAATCATTTAACCAATCAATCAATTCCTCTCATCAATTATCAACCATTGATCTTCTTAATCACTCTTTTGATCTTGATCGTTGATCGGTGTCACCAATATCTATAAATGCAACCATCCTCTCCTTCATTTTTCATCTTAGATCACATGGGAAAACTATACTTGTATTTTGTTGGCGCTTTTGTGTTAATTGTACTAAATACAAATTTGAGAGCAAAGACTATCAAACCATTTCTCCCAAGGTGAAATAGAGGAGAGCAATGGAGTCGTACTAGGGTGAATTGTATTGTTTTTCAATGATTACATCATTCATTAATTTATTTTATTTTATTACTTCGTTGTTATGATCATTTAATTGTGTTTTCCTTTGATTATTGCATCATTCTTTCATCATTTCACAGTTGATTTTATTTATGGTCATACACATACAACTTATGAATAATCACCCTATACACTTTAGGAACCCCAAGTTCCTCCATTGTGTTCCAAAGCTTGTCCTAATGAACAGTTTCAAAGGCTTTTTTGAAATCCATGGAGCAAAAAAGCTTCTCCACCCTAGGTGTCCCACACTCTTTCAATGAAGTGTTTAAGAGTGATGCAATGATCAATGATAGAGTGCCTCGGTCTAAAGCCAGCCTACCCCCTTACTCTTTTTCCCTCTTTTTATACCCATTTGTTGATTCTACACTCCAACATGCTTCTAAAAAGCTTTCCAAGAAGAGGATTGATCATAATCATGCGATAATTGGAGGGTTATTGATATCACTACTTTTTTTAAGTGGGATAAGGAAACTAGTAGTCCATGCAATCATGAAAATGCCTTAATTGACATTGTTAAATATTCCCTTGATGTGTGGAGCAAGCAACTCAACTCCCCGTTTTAAATTTTTTTCTTGCAACCCATCAATGTCTTGAGATTTGCCACTTGCTAACTTCTTTATGCCTTGTTTGATACCATCCACTAAAAAGATCTATGCGGATGTGTCAATTATGGGAGGATTACTTTTCCCGTTTTCTCGCTCATAAAGGTTCTTTGCATAATCTAACCAATGAGTATATGTGATATTGTTTTCTATTTTTTAATTTTTCCTTGTCGTTCCCTCCAAAATCCTTTGGGGTTGTGTTTCCCCAAAGAAATTAATTCTTTTCTTCTTGAAACCACATAACTTTATTTTTTAGATTTTTGTTCATAGTTTTTCTTGCTTTATTTGTTTCGATTACTCTCTTTAAATATTTTTTTAGCAACCTTGCATTCTTCATCATACCAAGGATTAGTGAAGAAAGTATTTGAAACATTCTTCATAGGATGAGATCTCTTACACACCTTTAAAGCCTTGTGGATTAAAGGGATCAAGATATTGCTATAGGTAAATCCACTTTCTTCATTATTTTCTTTATCCTCTTTGTTGTTTTTTCCAACTGAAGGTGTTGTTCAAGAGTAGCAACAAAGAGTTCTTGGTTTTCTCGATTCATCAAAATTTTACCTTGATCATGAAAATTTTTATGCATGTTTTGGGTCTACCCCTCATGCGATTTGTTTGTGTTGATGGAAAATTTAGCAAGGATCAGTATATGATTTGATTTCAACTCAAAAGGACATCCCTCAATATTGAATTCCAACAACCTAGAAGTAGAACTCTTCAAGTAGATTACATAATCCACCACACTTTTCCCATTGTATGTGTTTACAAGTGATACCACTGGATCCTAACTATGTTCCCATGCCATTACAAATTAAATAACCATGCCATACAAGCTATATAATCCTAACAATTCCACTCCAAAGTGTGACACAATCCCATTCCTGTCTTGAGAAGACCTTTCCCACAACTGGTCCCCATTTTTCTTTATCCATAGAGGATTGTTATCCTCTCCCCCTTTGCTGCCCAATTGTATTGAATGATTGTTTGTTGTCCTAGCATTAAAATACCGATTAGAACTATTTCCCCTAAGGTGCTAAAAACATAAATATCTTTTTTTAAAGTAGCATATGGGTCTTCGTTATCTAGATTTCTCCTTTTATAGAACTTCAAGCTTTTTGGAGCAAAGTAACAAGCAACCAACCTAATTTCTACCTCGTTAACTGTTATTTTCAACCATATATAAATTTATTGTTAGGGTCCTCTTTTTCTACTTTTACTATACCACCCCACGCTTCTTTTTCCTTTTCTTGTCATATTTCCTTCATTCCAAACTAAGATTTTATTGTAACCTTCAAAGTTAGGGACTTTGCAACCATCATGTTCATGTGTTTCTATAAGAATAATAATGTATTTACCCTCTTCTATGGGCCCCAAACCCAATGCTCTTCTCCACGGGTAACCTTTGCAATTCCAACTTACCATGTGTAGATACTCCCGTGGGGCCCTGAATCCCTATTTCTTGTGTGACAACCTCTTGTTGATTTGAGCTTTACCATTTTTCAGCCATGCCCATTTCCCTACATCTCTTTTTGATTTCACTTTCTCCCACTCCTTTCTTCTTTCTTCTTGTTGTGTAAATGTCAAGTCTTCATCTAAATAAATATGAGTGACTCTAAGCAACCCCCCATTCTTTTAGATTGCAAATTCGCCTTCCATGTTTGTTAAGGCAACTATTACATGTCTATTTCTTCCTTTTTCTAATGTCCTTATCCTATTTGCTTGTTGAATGCAACCTATCCATTTCAACTTTTAACCTATTCGTTGAGGAAAATTATTCACAATTATGCTTTTAACCTATGCAAATTAAGCACGTGCAATCAAATTAAGTGTCAATCAATTTAAATTTGCTAATTATAGTATGAAGTGAAATAATTGATAATTATAACTGTTAATTTTGGAAAGTAAATGTTAAAAAGATATTGTTACTTTGTTGACCAATATGTTTTGAATGGAGATTTTGGAATCTCATTATATTTAGTTTAAAAATGATGTTTTTCTTAACTTTTCAAAAGTTTAAGTTTGCGGTGGAAGGTTGCCTTTCTATTTTCATATTTGACTTATGTAATATAAAAACATTAGAAAACTAACTAATAACCAGACTCATTAGTGAGTATTTTGTTTTTGGTTGGTACTAATCTTAATTTAGACATGTTTTTGTAAATTTGATGATTACTCTGATGAAGTTTTAATGTGTTTTATGCTAGTGCTATTGGTAGTTTTATTGTATGCAATGGTTTATACTAGACCAAATATTGCCCAAGTAGTGGGAGTTTTGAGCATGTTTATGTCAAACCTTGGTAGAGAGCAATGAAATTTTGTTAAGAGGGTATTTGATATTTTCATGAAAGTTATGAAAATTATTTATGTTATCATTGTATTGATGATGTGGAAAAGTCATTAGTCATACAAAGATTTGTTGATGTAAATTGAGTAGGTGACTTGAATTGTCAAAGGCCCACTAGTGGTTATGTTTTATATTTATTTGGATGTGTAGTTAGTTGGATGAGAAAATATAGCTCACAATTTATTTGTCCACCATAGAAGTAGGGTATATGGCTACTACAAATTCCTCTAAAGAGGTGGTTTAGTTACAAAGACTCGATACATGTATTAGTTTTGACTGCAATATTATTAGAATTAGATGTGGTAGTCATAGTGATATTTGTTTGGAAAAAATCCTATATATCACGATCGTACTAAACATGTTGATGTACAACATCACCTTGTGTGAAATGGTTGATAATGGTAAGGTATTTTTGGAAAATATTGAAACTTTGGTTAATCTTGTAGATTTTCTTACGAAGCCAATGACCATAGATATGTTCTCTTGGTGTAGGAAGGCCATGGGACTTGATACTTGTACTTAATTATATTTATTTTATCTATGGATATATTTGTAATGTATAATGTCAAGTGGGAGAATTTTAGGATTAAGGTACCATTTATCTTGTAATCTTATGTATTATTCATGTATCTCCAACACTCAAGGTAGAATGTGTTCTTAGATGCCTAAAGAGGAATTGGAAATTAATTGAAAAAATTAGTTTCTCTCATAATATTTATATTAGTTGTTATGTGTATTCATGAAAGAGGTGGAGTTGGCAATGGTGG
Source organism: Sequoia sempervirens (assembly GCA_007258455.2). Taxonomy (NCBI): domain Eukaryota; kingdom Viridiplantae; phylum Streptophyta; class Pinopsida; order Cupressales; family Cupressaceae; genus Sequoia; species Sequoia sempervirens. The sequence continues at coordinate 25,925 of VDFB02030057.1, read as the reverse complement.
CCATAGAGCTATATTTAACAAATATCTCAACTTAGGTATGAGAATTGAGTAGTGGAGAATCATGAATGTTATTGGCGGGTCTCATATGAACTAGGTGATAATTTTGTATGCCTACCTTGGGAAATGGTGCATTACGAAGGAGTTACAATTCAAAGATATCATCTATTATTAGTATGGAGGTTATTTTTTCTATTCATGACTCATTGGAGTTACATATACTATTCTCAAAAAAGCCTCTTCGTTTTCAATGTGGGTGTTTTTACATTTTACCATAGTTTGATGGTGCATTATTTTGGGACACTATTTGTGGTATTCCTCTCTTATTTATCTATAAATCAGAGACACAAGATAGTAGTTTTATGAGATTTTTTGTAGGTGTGTGCATGAAAATTATGCTCAATGTGAATGATTTAAACAATAAAAACCAAATAAGATAAATATAAAACAAACTCTCAAGATTATACTAAGAAAGATCAAACCAACATAATGAGCCTCTCGTTGAGTAGATTTTCCCAATATTGTTGTTTGGATGTTTGCTTGTAGAATTTTGACAACACAATAGCGCTCCAAGTGAAAATGAGTGATATTCTTGATAAAATGGCCAAGTTTGGGATATATAAGATTTGGATGAAAATGTATGAAGGGTTGAGATTTGATATTTGGATCAAGGTTTGAGATGTGAGGTTATTTCTCAACTCATAAGATTGTGTCAAGTGGCACAATGAGATGAGTTGAGAGGGATAAGAGTACTATGATGGGACAACGTGCATGTGGCATGGTACCAAGACCATGTCACAAGTACAAGAGGCCCATGTGCTTGATGTGATGAGAAGGGTTGATCCACTTAATCATGGATTAAGTGTGTGCAACCACTTAAGAGGAATTATGATTATATTAGGGTTAGAGGGAAAGTGGGAGAGTTGGAGGATGGGACATGAGGTGAGAGGAAAATATGAATTACATAATTAGATTTAATTCCTATTTGGAGGAAAGGGGATTCAAAAGTTAAATAAAATAAATAAGGGTATTTATTCAATTTAATGGGTGAATGGGATGGAGGTAAATAATTAAAGGTAATTATTTACTTTAGGGTAGGATTTAGGGATAATAAGAGAGATGTATTAGGATGAAGGTTGAGATAATTTAATATTAACTAAATAATAGGGTATTATTTAATTAATATAGATGATATAAAATTGGTCAAATTAGGGGTAAATTGAGTAAATGGAAGTGGTCAATTTTAGGTGTCTATAATACGTACATAGTTGTTATCAAAGATCAAAGTTCTAGTGTGTGGATGTATCTCTCATTTAGTTATTAATACATTCTTGTCCTCTCTCCCATTTCTCTGTAAATTAGAGACATAAGCTAGTAGTTTATGATATTGTTTATAGGTTCAAAGGTGTTGTGAGAAATCAAAGTGCTAGTGTGTGGATGCATATCTCCTTTGAATATTAATAAGTACTTGTCCTCTTTCTCATATGGAATTTTTTATCGAAAGAGTTTCTCAATGTAAATCCTATGTTATATATGGTTTGTTAATTTATCTCTCATTGCTAATTTTGTAATCACAATATTTTAATCATATGCTAATCCTTGTTAAATAAATAAATTTTATATTTGCATACACTTTAATAATATTTTTATTATATTAGTTTCACTTTTTGTATAAACACCACTTAGGTCCTTCGTCCTTCACAACCATTAGCTGACCATCCATAATGCATTATCATATCATTCCCATTAATCAAATCCACATCCTGTGTCATCATATTTATCCTCACTCCTACTTTTCAACTTGATTAGGAAGTGGATGAGATCTTGAAACATATTTTTTTCAATTCCTTAAAATGACCAACCATGACATAATAAATGGCACATAACAAAGTGGGGCACATAATTTCTATGCAACACAGTATTGGAAACCACATCTCATATCCCCTCCCCATGTACATCCCAAATCTCATCCTCCATTACCATTCACAATTTAATCCTTCCATCCATCTAACACCTATACCCTTAGTGCTAGAATGAGTTATTTCCTTAAATGGTTCAAACATCAACAATCTTGAACATAATATGTAATAAAACCAATCCTATAATTGATCCACAACCCTAAGTTCTAGATGATCAAACCTTAATATTTCGATCCTCTATCTATTATCCAAATCTAATCCACACAACCACTTCAAAAGTTAAAGCTCAGGTAGTTATCCAAACACACCAACAACAACATAGAAAAACCTTGCCAAATCTAACCAAGAAACCCAATACATACATCCGTAAGTTTCATCCTTAGTCTAGTTGAAATCCAAACCTTGTTTAGTTTAAAATAATTATATTGAGGATATATCATTCCTAATCCTTGTGCTATTCTCAAAATATATCGTTCCCACATAAAGAATGCTATCATGGCCATTAAATCAATTAATCATTGAATTTCAACTTAATTAGGGGAAATTTTTTATTTGTCTCTCCTTTTCACTTGTGCATGATTGCTTCCTTGCTTGTGTGTGTTTCTTTTGTGACTTATATCTATGAAGTCAATCCTAGGGGTACCTCATTACCAACACCATCATGGTCTTCCATATCATGGTATATTAGGTCATATACCTATTTATATAACTATCCCTCACACACCTAACACATCATCACCATGGTTCTTCTATACAATGCATAATGTCAAGTAGCAAATATAAGTTGCTCACCACATTTCAACATGTTCCAACATCCAATTTCAAGCACACTCATAAAAAATTCCACCATCATTATCATCCTTTCTGTTATTATTCCTATCACTATTTTATCATTTTCATCATTTTATAAATTAAATTTATAATTTTATCATTTATTTTATCTAAAACCTAGAGCTCCTTTTTCTTCTACACTAAGGTCAAAGTAAAATCTTTATCCTCCCAACCTCCTATTTATAGGATTCCCCCCCCCACCCCCAAAAAAAAATAAAAAAAAATCACTTTTTCACCCTAATATTTCCTCCCAACCCTAATTTTCACCTCTTAAGCCCTATTTCTCCTATCGAGAGCCCATGTAGGGCCCATAATCTTATCTACCATCTCAAGTGGACATCCCCAACCTCACACCTTTTCATCACTCCTTTGACTAGGGTGTCCTATTCAATCTTTTTGTTGTTGAAATGATGTCATATATGACTAGCTCAAAGAGGGGAAAATGTTTACACATAAAATGCATTCCCATATTTAGGTTGTCATCACATTGGATCCATCTTGCATACATGCTTCTACCATTAATTAAATAAATTTTATTTATTTAATTATTCAATTCAATCATTCTTCTAATATTAAATAAATAAACAATGATTAATTAATTAATTAATTAAACCATTCTTCCAACATTAATTAAAAAAATTACATTACTTATTTTTATTAAATAACTAATTTGGCCTTTGTTCTAAAGTTGCAACTTTAATTGGATAAATCAATTTTATTTAATTAAACTAATAATCATGTGAATAGTCCCCCACAAAATAAATAAATACATATATTATTCATTTAATTCATTTAAAATCCTCAACTATATCAGTTAAATGAATAAAGCAACTTTAATCAACTAAGTAGTCATTTACATATTCCTCCATTTCTTTGTTTAAAATAAACAAAGTCAACTCGTACAAGGCTCTAAAAAGTACCCTTTTGAATCCTCACCCTCCATAAAATATGAGAAAATCTTCACCCTTCATCTCTTTTTCATCTTTTCCCTAATCATGTACACCAATCATAAAATGCCACTTGTAGGTTTTTCATTCTTTCTTGTATATGGATCAACCCTTCTCTCCATTGCACATGATCGATTCCTATGCATCTATCATTCTCATCTCAAATCTATAAATATCATTTAAAGCCATTTTTAAGATTTTGATTTGGATGCAAAACAATGTGATGCTATTGGAATGATCAACTACATCAAATTTCAACATCAATAATCTTGAGCATAACCCATAGACATCAAGATTAGCGTTGGTGAGAATCTTGTTTCTCTTTCACAATTTGTAGGCATTCCTTAGCTTAATAAGAGGTGTTATAGGCTTGGAATTAGGATTTATTTATTTTGCATTGCTTTAGCTTCTTTTTATTCCAAATCTTATCATACATAATGTGTATCACATGATAATATAATTCAGAGATGATGATTAATGGGATATGATATGTTTATATAGTGAATATTTTATTTGAGTATATTATAATCCATCACGCTAACTTGTAATTCATTGCATGTGTTCTAATTTTCTTCTTATCCATTTTGTTGGGGTATAAATATACCATAAATAAAGAATAGGGTACAAAACTACACCTTGTTCATTAGCAAAAAATGATTGTATCCTAAAATGTCTTACTATAAATATTCAACCTAGGTCCATTATCTATCAAAGCTCTTAATTTTTAATTCCTCGTATTGAATTGTAATATACAATGGTAAATGCTTTTAAGAAACCTACAAAGGTAAATCATGAGGCCCAAATGAAATCTTAGAACGATTTGTATAAACATGGAGTTGAGTATGGTAGCCAACTTTATAGGATCAACATTAGATGATACAATGATAATTTCTAAAGAATTTTAAACAATTTTATATAACTCTAATGTATGCATGAGATCCCCAAAATTGTTTTTCATTATAGTGTTCTTGAGTTGATAAATCAAATCATATACTTTATGCAATTTTTTTGTAAACTTAAGTGGAGGTAACATTGGATTGTGAGAACTTGAATTAACATATTGGAAATAAATTTATGTCCTCTACATATCCTCTTATTTGTATTTCTCACTACATGATAACTTTGTGAAGTAGGGATCTCATCATAATTTAATTTGGGCATGGGAAAAGGGGAATCAAATGTACTTTGGATCACAACATCAAGTACATAAGAGTGTAATAAATCTCATCCATATGATCATTGAGAGAAGAGGATGAAAAAGAATCAAAGAATGGAACACAAAAAGACATTGACAAGCCAAACTATCTTGAGGCATGCTATGAAAAGAAAAATATGTGAGAAAATCATGTACCGATACCATAAATAAATGATAAAAAAATAAGATGAATTAAACCATTTCAATGCTCTACTCCTCAAAGTGAGTCTAAACTTCTATACCAATAAGATATCATTTAAGTACTCGTATTTAGCAAGAAAGAATGACTTAACATGTAAATATGCATCTCTACAACCATCAAAGTTAGAAAGTAATAACCAAGAGAAATAATAACATTATGTAACATGAAATGAGGCAATGGATAATCAATAATATCACCAAAAGAAGCATCATGAGATGAAAAAGAACTATCATCATAAACATATCATTATTATGTACACATAAAATAGTTTATAGACTCCTCAAATGTTGCACAATCAAATGGATATGAATCCAAGTGTATACAAATTGGGCTACCATTACATGAAGAAATAATAGCACCACAAGAATCTATATCATGAATAGTAGATGAGGGTGTGATCTCATACAAAACATCCTCCTCAAATGTAATGATAAAAAGTGGGTCTACATCATCATCATCCATCATACAAGACAAATAGTAATCATGGATCACATATATAAAGGAAGTAATACCCTCTAGAATGGATGAAAAATCATTAACAAAGTCCACAAATAAGGAGAGACTAGATAGGCATGAACACAACTCACTCATGGAACATTAAACATCAATACAAAAATATACGTAGTCTCATCAAGGATTAAGGAATAAGACTCAACGAATCATGAAAACACCTTATAATCCTTTATATATGTATGGGAATAATCCCAAAACAAATGCTTATAATGATTTATGATAAATAATCTAACAATAAGGCACAATCAAAGGATGTGTGGGTAGGGATCAAATAGATAACAAAAAGGAAGACCAAACTTAATTAAGATGCATTAGCAACAAAAGTAAAGGGTGGATCAAAACCCAAATTAGACTTAAAATACAAGATAAAACTATAAATATGATTTTCTTCTAAACTTTAAGGAAAAATCTCTAAGGGGTGCAAGAAAGTCAATCTCAAAAAAAAGAAAAGAAAGATACACAACCATTTCTAAAGTTATAGGGTAAACTAAATAATCTACAAAAACAAGCAATACACCTTAGAAGGAGTTGAGATAGATAACAATATTGAAATAACCACACATAATTTAATAAATAAAAGTACTATACTTATCTCTTGACCCAATGTCAATTTTATTGTGATAGATGTTGTCTAATGATTTGTTATTGTGTTTGAAAATTAGGATTTATCGAATTACTGCCTTAATACTAAGAGAATGGTTGTCTATTGCTCTAGTTTATTTCAAAAAATGTGAAGTGATCTTCATTCTCGTTGATCTAAACTTGGAGTGTAGATCTAAATTATGCTTATGGATCTAAACTTCATAGAGTTTTTTGAGTGGAATCTATTTGTCTCAATGTTTGCAACCTATGTTTGAAAATTGGTGGTGTTGATAGATATTATTTAGGAGTTTGCTAGGCTAAGACCATTTTCCTGTGGTCAAACCCTATTATCGAGTCAATGGGACCAAACAATGATTGAAGACAATAGGGATTCATGCAATATATCATTTGTGTTGACGAGATGATGCTATGACTCTTATAATGATGTATTAGTAATAGAGTTGTCTTAACACCTTTTTCTCAATGTGTAAAAATGAAGCATTGTTTGTTCTACTCAAACAACACCTTCACAACTTTTGTGCTTTAGTCAGCCTATAACAACTAGTTTTAGGGAGTTTGCTTGAGCCCATATTTTTAAATTTCAATTTGTAAATTTTAGGGTCATTTCCATGTTTGGGGATTTGACCCAGGATAATGAATGAGTAAATAGAGAATTGAGACAAGTCCTTAGAAAATTAGAATCATGTTTTTTGATTACTTCCATACTAAAATATGACACTTGTCACTAGTTATTGCATTAAGAACAATTTTGTCAAAGCAAACTCAAGATGAAAGAAAAAAGTACAAAGTATGCAATTTTCACCTTTACAACTATTAATTGTGTCACAAAATTTTAGTTTGTTGGTGTGACTCTTAATGAAAAACCCAATTATCAATTCAAATGACTATATTAACTTGATAAGTAGGAGGCATTTTCCACAACGTGTCAAATTATAATATGACTATATTAGCTTGCTCAACCTCTTCTCTCTTAAAAAAAATTGTACATTTTAAAATTATTTCCACTACCATAAAATCTTTATTCTCCTCTAACCAAGTTAAAATCCTTATTCTTGATTATATTTAAAATTTTGAAAAATCTAAAATGATTTCCAATCCTTAATCATATCCTGCAATCCCACTATACAGCCTACATTACTTTTTCTCTTTACAGCTTGAATTACTTTTTCTCTTTACAGCTCATTTAAATTTCTCTCTTTCTCCAAGCAACGGAAGCCTAGGGACTACGTTAAAAAGGCATAGAATCCGAGTGAATAACATCCTTGTTATCATTATTTACAGAGCAGATCTCTTTTTCATAATTGTTCAATTTCACGAAGGATATGGAGGAGGAACAATTTCGAAAAATTCTGGATCAGTTCCCTGTGGTTCGATCCCGCGACTATCGGGTAACCCTCTGAATCTTTTCAAACCCCATGTTATAACCTAACTAGTTTTTTTTTGAAGAATTGGATTTAAAAATTAAAATAAAATTGAGTTGAGAGTATTGCAAACGCACTCTTTGTTTGTTGCAATTTACTTCATATTTACGAAATTTCCCATCTCAAACTCCCGAATTCAATACCATTCTTTACTATTAGTGAAAAATGCAAAGGTCTTTTGGCTTAGATGTCAGGACAGAGGAGTATCTCTTCCTTCAAATTCACCCACAACTTCTATCTCCACCTAACTTCATCCATTGGGTATGCCAAAGTCTTGAATTTGGCAGTTTATCTATTCAATATTTAGTATTTGTACATCTAAACTTGTAACGTGGCTTTTGGAGATTTGAACACGGGTCTACATTGTGAAAGCCCTGATGATTTACCGTAGGAACTTATTCCATTTGACATTTTAAACTCCAGAATTCAACACCTGCTTGTTTTCTTTGTTCAGAATATCACAAATGCTGATTTTTTAATTACAATTTCCTCATGTTTCATTTCTTTGAGAATTTGTTTTCGAATTCTACATACCCAACGCATTTCAGGTCTCTACGTTGAAAGGGTTTTGAACATTTTCAAGCACTGCCAGTCTGATGGACTCTGTTCCTGTTTCTTTTTTAAAGATTACCAAAATTAGAGATTTCAAACTTATTCAATTGGTAATAGTTTAGAGAAACGTGCTTTGAGGAAAATTTGTAACGCAGACTGTTATTCTGACATTTTGGGCCACAAAGATCATGAGGTGGGAATAGGATTACAGATCAGAGCTTATAATATGGGTAATGCATATGTTGATGAGCCTCTATCTCGAAGTATAAGAGATCACAAAGATTCGCGAGCACGTCCTCTCATAGATTTGGAATGCTCAAAAAACAATAGGGAACTGAGAAGAAATAAGACTTACAACTCAGTAAGCAAGAGAAATCTGGTAGACCTGGGAGTTGCCACTTGCTTTTGTTGGGCAAGAAACACCTTCCACTCTAGGGCAAGGCACTATTGATCTAGGAGAGGATCTCTTAGCATCATAGTGGCCTTCAAATCGAGTTCCATCTTTAGCACTAGCTTCGTCATCATTCCATAAACACATGGTTAAACTATGGTGCCTAAAATCATTGTTTTTTGATCTTGCATAGCTCCGGCATTATTAACCCTGTTTATCACATATCCCCGCATCTTCCATTTAGTATTTGTACACTTTATGTATGTTCCCTTTTGATAAATTTCAATGTTCCATGGCCTTCCTGGCATGGCAGGGGATGTGTTTCATGGATGGCAGTCCCAGAGCCAGTTTTTTGGGGACGGTGGGGATATTATGAAATTTTTAAATTTATATATATAGAGAGAAAGAGACACTCAAATTTCTACAAGTTAATATACAGCAGTATAACAGCAGGAATATATTGTGACACTGTTAAAATGATGCTGGATGATGTCTGCAGAAGCCTGCCAACCACATTCTGTTTTTTTTTGTTTTTCCGCACTTCTCACGCAATACCACACTTTACAGACCATGACCAATGCACCTTTAATCTCTTTTGCAATTGACAATAATAACCGTCTCTAATACCATATTGAAAAAATTGAAGTTTGAGACTTTTTTGAACAATGAAATCAGAAATCCAAATTTTTGCTGTTAGTGTTAACTGCTATATAACTTATATCGCATTAGTGATGAATCTGAATCATGATATACTTATTGCTGCTATACTACTGTTGCTGCTATCACTGCTGTCATGATTAATTTTATTGCTGTTATACTGCTGTCATGATATATATAACATTCTTTTGTTAGTGTTATGAATGATTTTTGTTTTAAAATTCAAACATTATAAAAAATTGCCTTGCTGTCAAGGACATCTGGCCGTCCCTGGGGCATATCCTATTTCTTCAAAGATTTTTGGGGATGGCCAAGGGATGTCCCTTATGTTCCCACTGTACCCAAAATGCCATTGGGACGAGGATGCGGATTTGAGGGCTGGGGACGTGTCCTTGTGGAACACAGATAAATTCAGCTTAGTCGGGTCCAACCCTTAATTTCCTTTTAAGAATGTGAAAATATTATTTTGATTTCAGGGCCTTAAGACTATTATTATTGTTATTTTGATGCAATAGTTGTAAATAAGAATAAAGTAAAGTATTAATGAGGTGTGGGATCCTTGAAGTGGGTTGTTGTAATCTTTGGGACACTTGGCAGCTTCCTCACAGTCAAATTTGCACAAAATTAGGTCATTTATCAAAATATATGTGTCTCAAGATATTCCCTTAAAATAAACACAAAACTAAATAAAAATAACATTAATATGCAAATTTCACCATTCATTATAAATATATTAATAATAGATATTTAAAAAATAGTTACATTTTGGATTTTCCTTGACCTGCACCAATTTAGTACCCTTACCTCTTTAATCACCAATTAGAAATTGACAAACCGTAAACTGGTTGCCTCCTCCCCAACATTATAATTGCCCACAAATCCTTTGAACCTTTATATTGCTGTGTATTGAACTGTAGTGTCTCGTTCCAAAAATTCCTTATTTTTGTCTAAATAGATATTCCACACTCACAATAATATTGACACTGTTTGTGGTTCGTCTAATATACAGGTGTCTACATCATCTAATACGGATGGTGATGATGATATTTTTGAAGACCCTTATGATGTTGATGCCTGATAAATGATGGCTGATTGTTGACACTTGATATTATTATTTTTAATTACATAGAGAGGTGTAACTAAGTGGTAGCAAGGGACAAAATGTAATAGTGTGAGTGTCTTAACAAAATCTATTAAAGAGTCAACATATGTTTAAAAAAAACTATAAAATAACTCTTAAGTAAATAAAATAAAATAAAATAAAATAACTCTTAGCAAATACAAATAATATAATTCTTAAATAGTTCTAAACTAAATTAAAATAACCATTATGTAAATACAATAATTATAAAATAACTCTTAAGTATGTAAAATAAAATAAATGTAAGTCATGTAACTAAAATTAGTATATCTATCTTTAAAAAACTCTATCTAAAATATGTGGAGGCATATCCTTCTCGAGGTGCCTATTTTCAATAAATTTTGAATTTGTCATGTATAAATGGGATAGGTGCCTCAAGAAAGATATCTCTTGCATATTTTAGATAGGTTTTTTAAAAGTTAGATATGCTAGTTTTAATATATATCATAAAATTCGAGTTTTACTAATTGACACTAGTATTTTAAATTTTTATGCTGGTTTGATGCTATGTGATATTTTGAACTTAATTACTGCTGCAAATATGTTCATATTTCTGATTTTTATATATTTTTATATGGATGAACCCAACACACATCTTTTTTTGACTGAACCCAACTGATGCCATGAACCCAAGGCCAAACTAGTACAAAGACCAATAACTTAATGGTAAACCAATAGCCATACACAACACCAACACAATTTAATTTCTAGTAAAAGGCTTATGTCTTTGTTTCATTTTTGGTTTAGTAATGAACCAAAGTGATTGTGATCCTTAATTTCATGCACATCTAGAAAGGAATGACATAATCATATGTCTGTACATGCTGACCTGAAATTATCACTTTTGTGTCAATAAGCACAATTAACATTTCTTTGCTACTTTCAGGCAGAAGATGAAGCAGGATCAAATAAAATGTCGGCATCCTCACAAAGTGATAAGGTTATTCTTCAAAACTCTTTCCTGATGTTTTTTCCTTCTTTATCAGCTGGTGTTTTCCTTAAATACCAATTAAATGAAAACTTATATCAATCGTTAAAATTCCTTTTTTCAATTGCAGCAGGTAATGGACTGGCATGATGCCTGGGATAAACTTTATGCAGAAGAAAACGCTGTTGAAAGATCTGAAAAAGAAGGTATATTCTTCTTTGCCCATTGAACTTAAGCTTCATGCAAATAAAAGTTGAAAAAGTTCTAATTAGGTGCAAGAAACAATAGTAGAGATATGGAAGTTTTAAGAAAGGTTGTCACTATAGCAGAAAATAATCATGAAGCTGAATATGGCGGCAATAAAAAAAAATTAAATCATTAGACGTTTAAAGATATGGGATTTTCCAGGTCCATAGTTTTTTAAGAAATTTTCTGGATTAACCTGTGTTAATTTTTTCAATACTGAGGTTTCATGTCACCTTCATGATCCTTCAATTTGGTGTTATTCTAGAATTCTAGTGATCAGCTATAAAATGTTTGCGAAACCCTTACAATTTCATCCTTCTGAAATCATTACAGTGATTAGCTTGCCCCCAGTTTCCAGGCCCTTTGCGTGTTGTACTAAAAGAGTATTGATCATGGATTCCACAAGATGAGCTTGCTATAACATTCAAATTATTTCCTAGTCTATTCTTTGGTGGTCTTCTCAATTGATAAAGAGATGGGATTGCTAGCAAGTCACTATAGTCATTCTGAGTTAAAGGGAACACTGATAGCAATTAAGACATACTAACGTAGCCCAAGTACCATGTTGATATAAGAGCATTTGAGATTTAAGGAACCCCTTTTATAGTTAATCACTAGAAGCATGGTATAATGAGTTAAAGGAAAATTTTAATATATATAGTTTCATGTGAATTTTTAGGCAAACTACCCGAGTGAAAGGGGCATCATGAAAAAATGCATAGACTAGGGATCAAAAGTATTTCTTGATGGAGACGTTGACTCTGCACTTCACCAATAGTCACTGAAATATTAGTTGACGATGATGTGTGATCTTGATCTTTTCATTAATGTTAGGTAGTTAAAATGTTTTAGCAGTGTGCCAATGTTAACGTTGTCTAATACACAAGGAATGATATTGGAAGCCAATTGCGGGCTAGTATCGTGTGCTTAACTGTTGTTGCAGTCTAATGAGATGTATGTGTGTTCTAGAGAATGGCATGTTTGATCATGATCCTAGCTCTATTTGTAATATTTCCAACTGGGAAATTTTCGCCATCAAAAAACGTGAGTGAGAACACAAATACATAATCATAGTCAAACAATGCAATGATCAAGGTGAAGTTCGCAAAAATCACGGTTCATTTGATTTTGCTTCCCATGTTGCAAAAATACAATCCTAGTTCCGGTTTTGGTCCAGGATGGCCTGGGGTTTGCTCAGGGTCTGGTCTGATAGAAAAACCATAAAATAATGCTGAATGGTTCATACTTCATTGTACTATGAGCTGTTATTTCGTGCTTGAACTGCAAACTCCCTTTTGTTTGTGGTCCATTCAGTGTCTGCTTCGGTGGACAGTGCAGTTGCCTGGTCACCATGTTTACCCTGCTACAGCAATTTCAGCCTGATGCAGGTTGCTCCCCTCCTTGTTGTCCCAGCTTGACTTTGCAGAGGATTGAAATAAAGAGATGTGTGGGCCTTGTCATCTCAGCTTGATTTGTAAAGGATCAAAATAAAGAGATGTGCGGGGGCATATATACTTACATGTCTTTTGACATTTGATGGTAGATAGTATTTTTTCTAATATTATGCATGTTTATAACTTTATAGTATTTTTTTTTAGACTGTAGGAATCAGTCGGGTATCCACCCCCCTATAAACTGCAGTGCGCCTGGTAAACTTTTTTCACGTGACTGGTGGCGCTGGCGCTGGCGCGACATGCCCTCCGGTACCACGGGTTTGGGGGGAGACTAGATCTCGTGACCTCTTGCCTGCAACAGGATGCTTTAGCCAATCGAGCTAGGCCCCCTGCCCTGTTTATAACTTTATAGTATTGTCTTTTGCATATCTATAGTATTGTTTATAGATTATAGTCCATAGATTATAAATTTGTATACTATTATATATTATATAAGTATAAATATAATATTGTAAAATTATCTGTATCCATCTATCCATCTATCTATCTATATATATCTATATATATAGATGCAGCCATACTAACCTGTATCCAAACCGGGGAAAATATCCTCTGTATTGGGAACCTATTCTTCAAACCTGTACCTGAACTGAGAACAAATGATAAATCATTTAATCATAAAAACTATGGTACATTTAATGGTAATGTTACAAACAATATCGTAACAGTAGCTTGTATTCTGCTTGCCTTCTGAAATTTCTTATTTATGGCAGTTCGATGTCTTGTTTTTGCTATGAATGAATAGAATTTTTGTAGTCCTTCATAACTAATCATGCTCTAAAGAATTTTCATGGTTCCATCTTTCAATATTTGCTAATTTGTCTTCAATTCAGTAAGCTGAGAAATTTGTGATGTAGGTTGAGCATCTTTGACAGTTTATACAATTATAGCCTATGTAGGGAGTAGACCCTTTTAAATAACAGTTAGATGCATATGTTTCAAACCCTGTTTGGGAGATTTCTTGCAAATTCAATTTTTGTATTAAACTTGCCACTCTTATGTTAGAATAGAATTTCTTAAAATTCAATTTTTGTAACAGTAGCTTGTATTCTGCTTGCCTTCTGAAATTTCTTATTTATGGCAGTTCGATGTCTTGTTTTTGCTATGAATGAATAGAATTTTTGTAGTCCTTCATAACTAATCATGCTCTAAAGAATTTTCATGGTTCCATCTTTCAATATTTGCTAATTTGTCTTCAATTCAGTAAGCTGAGAAATTTGTGATGTAGGTTGAGCATCTTTGACAGTTTATACAATTATAGCCTATGTAGGGAGTAGACCCTTTTAAATAACAGTTAGATGCATATGTTTCAAACCCTGTTTGGGAGATTTCTTGCAAATTCAATTTTTGTATTAAACTTGCCACTCTTATGTCAATTTTATGCCACATGTGCGCATGCCACTGGTGCTCTCTAATTTGTTCTGATTCCCTTTCCTTACTGCATCTCAGTCAAATGCTAATTTATGCTCATATTACAGTCTATTTTCTATTTTTCAATCACATCCCCCTTGTTGCATCTTCTAATAACCATGTCTGTGCTCTTTATTTTGTTATTATATATCTCCATTTCCCTTAAACAATGTCCTTATAATCCCTGTTGATACCTGTATTGCCCTTTTTCTTGTATAATCAATTAACTACCAAAATGTTTATTTATTTATCCAACCTAAAACTTTAACAATATTTATTTACTTAACCTGTGATGCAATAATCCAACCATCTTTACAAGTCTCAGACTCAGCTCAGACATGTTTGGCTGATTTTTGATCTGGACTGGACACTCGGACTCAACACTCATTTTTTTTAGTCACATTTTTTTACACTCATTTGGCATTTTTACAGTTGTGTTTCGTTGCATTTGGCATGTTTGTAGGGGAAGGTTATGATTTCCAGTTGTGGGTAGGAAGGAATGTCCGAGTTTTTGGGGTTTTCCAAAGTCATAGGTGACTAGTGGCGAAGGGAGTTAAAGAAGGCCAAGCCTTTGCTAAGTCTGGGTTTCTAGGATATTGCTAGATCTAGATGGCATTGAATGGGAACAACTGATAGAATATCAAAATATACCATTCAGGTGCAGATCTTGCCATGAACGTGGGCACCTTGTTTGGGTATGTGCTCACTTGATGTTGACAAATAGAAAGCAGGAGATCAGGGACAAAAAGTGAAAATTCTCAAGCAAATAGAAGTATATTTTCAAGGAATAGAACACACCCCCTTTATATACACAACCACAAGTTACAAAAGAAAAAAGAGAAGAAATTTTAAAGAATGTGTCAAAGGAAATGAAAAGCTGTTTTTATGCCCGCAACACAAATCTATACTTCAAATCCATTTGTTTTATTGACAACAAAACAGATATAACATTCATGGACACTCAAGAAGCCAGCACGGAATAAGTTGCCAGTTGGGTCTGCTCACTCATTGCCAACCTTGACTTAACTCATGGTCTTACACTTGGTGCAACATAAGGAAGTGCACACATTTCTTAGCTGAAAAGATAGACAAAATACAAGTATCTTCGAGGACTGGTTCACAACAATCAATGAAATCAACCCTTGTGTCAGCAAGTCAACTCTTTCAGACTGCTGGCCTATAGAGCTTGAAATTAAGCCCAGACTCCAGAACCCTTGAAAAGCTCAGTTAAGATGTGAGAATATGTGTCTTCTCCATCTAGAATTCCAGAGAAATATCCAGACACAGTGGAAGGAAAAGGATCATCAATCAAGGATATGCAACATACACTGTAGTGTCCCCTGTTGGGATATCTCTGTATTTTGCCCTAAAACCACAATTCCAAAAATAAGAGATGCAATATATTTAAGAATAATGAAATTACCAATTAAACTATCCTTGTAAGATAAATCTTGGTTTAGGTCCTGCACACAATATTAGTCACTAGAAATTGACATTAGATCATAAGCCATTATAATATATATTTTACTAGTCATTAGTAAACATTAAGATATCCATGCACATTAGTCACATCAAGAATTCAATTAATGCAATAGCTATTCCAACATGGATTCCCATAATAATCTTATTAGGAATTCGTTGAAATGCTTGCAAACCGCAGTCTCAAGGTTGGTCGCCCTTGTACTTAGAGAGCATGGAAGGTGGGCCGTCCTTCCACCCCTTAGTTCACCTTGGAGGCTGGTCGTCGTCCTTGACCAAGCCCAAGGGCATAGATATTGCCGGTCCTCCATTCCACCCCCTGGCCCATGAGCATGGTAGGCCGGTCTTCCATTCCATCTCGAGGTGGCATACTTGATAAGAGCATGAAGGCCGGTCTTCCTTCACCTCTCGTGAACCCAGAAGGTTGATCGGCCTCCCTATTTGCTGTTGATGTTAGCAGCGTCGGGCTTCTACTTCCAGCCCCGATTTCTTATTAAAGAAATCCCCTAGGCTATTTAATTTATTGAGATGACTATTGGTGAAGAGGCGCTTCACCTTGAATGATAAATAACATTTAATTATTGTTAAATAATTATTGATGGAGGCCGACTTCTTATCCGCCACCTTGAGGAGTCACGATTTTTCATTGAGGCCGACTTACCTTATCTTGAAAGGATGCGATCTCTCTCCCTCTTGTATAGATTCGAGTTGTTCATTGATCATCATGATTCAATTCATTCACATACATTTATAGTTCGATATTAGAGGGTGCGAACTTCTTCAAGTGCAGATCGAAGGTTTCAAGGAGGCTGAATTTGTTATCAAGAAAGTGCAATATAATAATCCGAGATTGCATCAAGCTTTGGTGCTCATTCTTGGCCTTGTAATCGACCTCATTGTAAAGAACATTATTGATTCATATTCAATATATAAGTGATATATTGTTGCTGGGTTTTTCTCCCTCAAGTGGAGGGTTTTCCCAGGTGTTGATGTGTGTTTTATGACACAACAAACATTCTAGAATAAAGTGTCCAAAGATGCTCTATCCCCTCTTGAAAAACTACCTGTATGCTAAGACTGCAAGAAAGATCATACGACAATTCCAATGTTTCTATTAGGTGTGGATAAGCTCTATGGTCGTTGTGATTTGCCGGGAACACAAAGTGATTTACTTTGGCTAGTTACTTAGAAAAGCAAAGACGCGAATGCAGTATCATTTTGGAATTTTCTGACTTTGGATAAAAAAAGTGAAAAAAGAGTAAGGGTTTAGAAGTCCTATGCTATTCCTACGAAATCAAGAGACGGCAAGGATTGAGTGAAACTAAATAAACAATACTTTGTTTCACCACGCTACACGACAACTACACAAAGCAAGTGCAATCTTCTGGGATTTGTGCTTAAGATTTCTTTACTACGAACAATACCATCAATAGAACAACATTATTCGAAGTAAACATTGAAGCATCCACATCAAAAGCTCAGTCTAACTTTATGCATTGAATGAAAAGCATCCACTCAAAGAAAGTATGAGCTAAGTTTCACTAATCTCTGCTATCAATCTATCATTCTCTTAACATGCATTTGAATAAGATTCTAATTCAAATCTACTTTATGAGGAAGAGAAATATGCAACCATGCAACCATTTGACAATGAAAGGATTCAAAGCATCTCATGCATTATGAACTTTATTATCAAGATAGTCTTTAGCAACAATTTCATAAACTCTCTCTCTTATTCTCTACAATCTCTTCTAATCTCTTCTAATGATTCTAATCTCTAATCCCTGATGAATTTTCTAATTTCTCATTGATGAAATGAGAGAGGGGGGGTGGGGGTTTATATAGAGTTTCCAGAGTACAATGAATGGCCAAGATAAAAAATGAGATTAACGGCCCAAATTCAAAATAACTAAACCCTAATTAGGGTTGCTTAAACAACAATCAGTTAACTGCAGAGAACTTCATGCACTGGGAGTTGCATCCTTATCCACTCGCAAAGCACTACGTTCGGTGAACCTGGACACGATCATGCTGACCTCTTCCATGGAAATGTCTGGCAGCACATTGACTTTGTACTCCAGCAAGTCTAGACTTTCTGCACATCCTGCGAAGGTGATTGTCCATTCTAATTCATGCAGCAAAAAAGTGTCTTGAATGGTCAGGAAGTTGAATGCTTTGGTCAAATTTTCCTTCATGATTGGCCCGAAAGTGGTAGAGAAAATTCTTTGAACTTTATCCTTTAAATTTTCCGGCTGCAAGTGTTTTCTCTGGACAATCTCTCTGTCAAGCACATCCGTAGCCATTTGGAAAATCTTATTCCGAATCTCCTTTGCTTGCTCTTCAATTTTGGCGCCATCTTCCTTTACTCTTTCCAAGACTTCTCCTCGTGAGACCAATGCATAGTACCAGCTGCTGAAATCATATGCAGCGCCAGCTTCGATAATCTTCTCATCAATCAATCTTTGATTTGGAATGCCCTTTATTTCTCGAAGACATGGGATAATTTTATTTTGGATGTCTTGGAGGCCATCCCATGCTTTTGCTAAGTCTGCAACTCGTGATAGTAGAAAGGAAGTTTGCTCATAAACATATGCCAACTTCTCTGCGAATGCCATTGCCTCTTCTTTCTTTCCTGCCAGCCATTCTTTAGTTTCTCTGGCTGTAGTCAACTCTTCTTCAAAATTTATGACCGGTTCCTGTGAAGAGTTTGGAAGTGGAGGTGCTAATTGGTCACCTTGATTGAGTGGCCTGGTTAAATGCTGGATATATTCTTTCAGACGCTCAATCTCTCTTTTATATTCCCTTTTCTTCGCCACTTCTTTCTCCAGCCTAGACTTGATGGTGGCAACAGAATTATCCAGGTCCTCAACTTCTTGTCCTTTTGTTGTCGGACCCATATCAATAGTTGTGATGGCATATTCATTTGGGGCAATCTCATCTTGGAATTTATCAACTGTAGGCATTGCAATCTGCACTATGCGGTTACCAGCCTCATCTCTTTGTATGGCAGAAAATTTCTTGGCTGGCTTTCTTGTGGCAATTTGCTCTAGCCTCGCCAAGAAGTTTGCGGTATCATCTTCTTCCAGTACCTCTATTGGCGCCTTTATATTTAGTCTCTCTTTCAGCCAATCTGGGATGGTTGACTGTTCAATTCCATCTTCCTGATCTTGGACGTCTTGCATATCCTGAACTTCTTGCACAGATAGGTCTTCCTGGATTCCCTTGAGAGAGGAAATCATTCCCTCTTCAAATTTTCCATCAATGATATCCATGTCATTGTCCAACTCCAGAATCTCTATGCCTGTAGGAGAGGGATGATCATCATCTTCCAATTGCATTGGCTCCATATCTCTTTCCAAAACTGGCGAGGGAATTTTGACTTGCTCCCATGACTCTTCTTCCATGATCAATATTTCATCTATATTTCTGGATGTAGCCAAATGAAGGGGCTTGGATTTTTGTTTCTTTTGAGCGGGTCCTTCATCTGCTGTTTTCTTCTTGTTCTGCTTTCCAAAGTCATCAATTTCTTTTCTCTTTTTCAGGTTGGCAGCATCTGTTGGTTCACCTCCATGAGATGCACCGACATTTGAGGAATAGGACTCTGCCTCAACCATCAAGTCATATGTGAATTGCACCTTCCTTTGTTGCAAAATTTGTACTTGCTGGTCCATCCACCATTGGGAATATTTGAATATAGGCTTCATGAATGTTGTCAGGTCACTGAGCTTAGGCTCAGACCATCTCACAGGAGGAGGCGGCTGCCTTTCATCAAAGCCCGGCTGCACGTACACTTTGTCATCATCCAGCTGATCAGGGACTTGGAAGAGTTCTGTTGTCCTTATCATATCCAGTGGCAGCCTTGACCACAATCTTTTTCTTACATCATATTCATCAGTGGCATTGGCCCAAAAGTCTTTTAAGTCAATTCTGTGTTTATATTTTCTTCCGTCCACAGTTCCAATGTGATGAAGTGGATCGAAGTCAACTTTGGGCTTGTAGGATAAGAACGTGTATCTTTGTATCTCTAATCGAGCACTCTTTGCCACTTGCGCCGACGGACATGATTCTTCCATATTGCCGATGAAGAGTGGAAAAGTGACAGCTACTTTCTGCTTTGGCCTTTGGATATTCTGATATGTCTCCAATTGCCTCAGAACTTCCAGCAAAATCATTTTGTTGGTAGGATAGATTGGCAGTCTGTATGGGCGACTTGTGAATCCTTGAATCCTGATGTATGTAAATCTGGGAAACTGGATGAACCAGGATCCATATCTGCCGATCAAATTTTTGGCCTCACGGGTGAGCCTCTGATGTGTTCCGCCTTGGAGAATTTGAGTGATATACATAAGAAAGGCGTCATGTGCCCGTCTGAAGTGTGACTTCTCCTTCAACTGCAACTGCGGATAGCAATCATAGGACTTAAACTCTCCTTCGCCATTGCCGACTACACCTTTGCAAATCAAGCCAGCATATCTGTAGGTCCTTGGAAGCAGATATACGACATAAGAACTCATATGAAAAGTTTTGGTTCTTTCCAGGTTGACCAACTGCTCGTGGAGATTGTCACTGATTATTCTTGACCAGTTGAACATTTTCACTCCGGAAGTTATTTCATCAATGAAATAATACATCTAGGTTTCAAAAGGCGCACCTTGAGGATTGCCTACCATTCTGTTCAGCAGTAAGACAATATCTTCGTATTCTTCTTTAAAATCAGTTCTGAACAATTTCTTCGGCATCTTTTTGGCAGTAGGTCTGGGCTTTTCCAACCAGGACTTGTTCATATTTGATGCACAGAGGGCTTGTTGATCTTCATAAAGTTTTCGTGCATCATCCCTCATTCGATAAGATGTCCGGTGGTAAGCTGGAATTCCAAATGTCTCTTGTATGGCTGGCACAGTCAAATATGCCAATACTCTTCCATCAGGTGCCTCTATTTGTCTTTCTTGTGCATTGTAATGCATGCACACTCTACCATGAGCTCAGGGCCTTCTTTTGTAGGTGGAAATCCAGCTGCATGAACAATACTATTGCGCATCAACCTTCTTGCAATTGGCGTAGGTAAAAATCCATCACTTCCATACATTCTTTTCTTAAAATCTTCAAAGTCAACATGGCCGAGGTTGGTGTCCACAATGTTTTCCCATTTGGATTTGATCTTGGACTGTGGCTGCGAACCCTTACTAGCGAACTTCATTTTTACTCTCTTGAAAATAAATCTGCAAGAAGATACAAAGAGAATATTAAAATTAAAATTAAATTACTCGAAAAAATATTCCAGCTAAGTGACATATCAAACTTCGTGAAAGATTATGCTGGAAATGAAAGAATTTATCCAAATAGATGAACAAAGTTTTTCGTGCTAGAATGAAGTGAAGAAAGTAAATCTGCCTGGTACTTTGGAAAAATAAAATGGACAAGATCACAATGCTGGCTGGTATGAATTTGCTTCCTTCACTTTGCTTCAAACTTCTCAACTTTCTTGCCTTAGCCAAAATTTCTTCTCACAACTTCTCTTTCGAAAACTGAATGATTGAAAAATGAGAAGCAAATTCAATTATAAAGATGAGAAGTTCGACCCATTTAGCAAAATCCAGTTGTTTGCATTAAATGAAGTTCGAACTTGGCTTGCACTTAGCTTCCGAATGGTAAATTTTATCTTCAGCATCAGTCTCTGGGAAAGTTGCTAAGTTTGGCGCTAGTTCAGTGAAGTCTTTTTTGTCTTTTTCCAAATTTGAGTCTTAGAGAAAAATTCAAATTTTATCTCTTTGGGTGTTGAAAATTAAAAATTAAAATAATTAAAATAATTATTTTCATGTGTCATTTTTCAACCCCTTTATTTTTAATTATTTTAATTATGGCCTTCTATTTTATCCTAAGGCAAATTTGATTTTTCCTAAGTTCATTTTCTTGCCTTTGCCTTAGACAAATCTTTTTCTTCCATTTTATTTTTGCCATAATTTCTCCAACTTCCTATGTCTCAGGCGAATTTCTTTAGCATCTAAGCATGTAAATTGACATTTTAATGTTCCAATGTTTAGACTTAGGCAAATATTTTCAATTTTCTCCAACTTTTCTAAGTATGGTGGACTTCACTAGTGTTTTTGCCATGCATTTTATCCAAGGGTGGACATAGCCTATAGTCTTGCCATTCATCTTTTACTTGGGGCGGACTTAGCCCTTGTTCAAGCCACTTCACATTTTCTATGGCAGACTTGACTTTGTGACAAGCCATTTGGCTTGGGCGGACTTCATCTCTTGCCATGCCATCTTGGGGCGGACTTCACCTACCCTCAAGCCATTGTCTTTCTATGTGGGGTGGACTTTGCTTGACCTCTTGCCATGTCTTGCTTTCTATGGCAGACTTTACTTTCACTTGTGCCATTCTCTTTATCGCGGACTTGCTTGAAGTCAAGCCATTATCTCTTGTGAGCTGGGCAGACTTTCCATATGTTTGTGCCATTCAAACTTTCTTCCAAGGGCAGACTTTCCACATGTTTAAGCCGTACCTTCTTATGCTAGGCGGACTTTACCTTGGCTTGTGCCATTGCCTTGGGCAGACTTGCCTGTTGCCTATGCCATCAATCTTGCTTTCCATGGTGGACTTGGCAAGGTGTTGTGCCATTTGGCTTGAAGCGGACTTGCCACCATTCCATGCCATTCCTTCTTCTCCATGGCGGACTTAGCTCATGATTAAGCCATCTAGCTTGGGCGCCATCTTCCATACTTAGGCAATTTTCACAATGATTTTCAGACCTTTT
This sequence comes from Sequoia sempervirens, assembly GCA_007258455.2. Lineage (NCBI taxonomy): Eukaryota > Viridiplantae > Streptophyta > Pinopsida > Cupressales > Cupressaceae > Sequoia > Sequoia sempervirens. Next base: position 3,278 of record VDFB02030057.1, on the reverse strand, counting down.
CATGGATTTTTTTCAGATTTTTAAATGATTTTCTGTGATTTTCCATTGGTTTTTTGGGACTTCTGACTGATTTTTTGAAATCCAAGCACTTTCCAAAGATGGAAATCCTGCCAAAAATAGAAACTTTTCCAAAAATAGTAACTTTTCCAAAAATAGTAACTTTCCAAAAATAGCCCCTAAAAAATAGGAAGTCCAACATGGGCCAAAAATGCCAAAAATGAAGTCCCTAAAAAATAGGGGGTTCAGGGGGGAAATCCCCAAAAAGTAGATGTCAGAATTGACTGAAACGACAGTCGATCTTCGCCCCTCAGGCCTCCCAAGCACTGTGATGATGTTTGCACACTGATTCAGGCTCAAATTCTTCACTTGACTTGGGTGACCATTCAAAAAACTCAAACTCTAAACCCCCAAACAGAGATCAAATGAAATTGAAGCGCAACGACAAAGCCCTAAAAAGCAAACTACTAAGGTCCCCATTTGCAATGGGGTGATGTGTGAAATAGGTCACAACACCAGGGTATATGCTATGTCTATTTGTTTGAATTTGAATTAAAATCTGCTTATTCACATCTGATCCTAAAACTAACATGGTATCAGAGCCAGGTTTAAGACAAGACCTGATCAGATTTGTAGAAGTCTACATCTATGCAGATATTCACCACCCTCTCTCCCATTCGTCAAATTAGTTTGAGGAGGAAGCATAAGTCATACTTAATAGAATTCCAGACATATATTTTGAGTCGATGAGCGCAGTCTGTAAAATTCTACTAAGTATGTTAAACTTGTCATTTGTGTTTATTGCCGCAATCTGGTCGAATCCGGGAGACGATCAAATGATTTGGTGGCCAAGCTCCGCTCTGGCCCAAATCGGCCTTACCACCCTTCTAAGGGGTATCAACATCTCTTTTTTTGAATGAAGACGGCTGGAGATTAGTATTGGCCCTCATCGCCTGGTTCCTTACTTTTAGCTTGGACAATCAACTACTCCTTGCAGTCGCATCTTCTCCTTGCAGTTGCATCTTCTCCTTGCAGTCGCATCTTCTCCTGTCGGGATTGTGGCATTTGTGGAGTGTCTCTGAATACGTTGTTGAATCATCATCAATTATGTGAAATTAGGACCCTGTATGTGCATTGAAGGTCATTTACAGAGCTCTCATGTATTGGGCGATCACCTTGGTGTTATTCGGGTCATCATTTCTCTTCTATCCTTCGCACCTATGCAATCTTGACTTCGTGAGGAATATTGATGGAAGGATCTTTGGTAGTTTGAGCATTGCGACTCTCAACTCCTCTCATCAGTTTATGGGTATGGGTTTAGTTTCTGATTTGGACAGGACTTTCTGGGTGTCGGACATACAAATCTCCAGTCTCATTAGAAATTCATGCGAATATCATCACAGGAGAAATTTCGGTGTTGACCTCTCAGTACGTTGTCTATTGGAAGCAACTCTTCTTTGCTATCTTCCTAGCATTCACCAGTTTTGGGGTTGTTTGGTCACTGAATTGAATCTACATATTTGTTTCCAGATCATTTCCAATCTTGATTTGTTCTATGCACTGGTGTTCGGAGTTTTATCATTTAATTTGATGTGTATCAGTGTTGTGATTATTATCTGTGTTTGGAGATGTTCTGTGGGTCACTGCAAACTCCGGATTGTGGTTCCTATGATGGGTGTGAAATCAGGAATGGCAACACTGAAGGTGACAAAGATGAGACACAACCACAGATCTAGCTCTATGGTGTACCATTAATTAAGAGATAAGTATTTCATGTTTGATTAATGTTCATGAATCTCTTATGTGGTTATTAATTCATGCTATAACATTGGGATAGTGAATCTTGTATGCTTCTAGCTTTGGTATTTCTCCTTGGGATGGTTTTATAAACTATTAGTATTCTCTCTAAAATACTTCTAGGACGGATCGAGGAGCAAGAGGGTGATGAGAGATTGCTTAGAGAGGAAGAGCTTGAGGCATCCTGTGAGGAAGTCTTGCCGACTGGAGACATGATCAAGAATGGAGTCATTGCTTGCAGCCATGGGACTGAGTTGGTGGCTAGAGACATCTCTCGAAGAGGAAGAACCTATTTAGGTTGTCATTGTGATCAGTTACTTTGAAGAGGGAGTTAAAATCCGAAGATTCAAGGCTCGAGTTGAGAACATGTTTGGGAAAAGGATTGAGATTCTGAGATCTATCAAATAGGGATTTCACTTTTGGAGGATTTCTTTGCAATCTTTGAGGCAGGGAACAAGAGGGAGTTCTGTGACTTACTAAGAAGAAGTTAAAGTGTCAGCTATGTGGGTTGCAGTATTGCAAGGATTGGTGCTAAAATCCTTGGAGGACCTCTTCAGTTGCTAAGTACAAAATTGCACAAGATAGTCAATCTGGATTTGACATTGGTAGCTCCACAAACCTATTCAAGATAGGGTGATCCAGGATGAGGTCAAGAAGGACAGTCCTGAACTCTTGCAAGTCATTAGTGCCAGAGGTGTGTGCTGGAAACATTTCTCTAAGGCAAGCGTTGCAGGCAATCTTGGACGAAGAGGTCAGAAGGTTGATGCAAGTACTCCTGAGATTCAAAGGGAGTCTATTGAACCTGGAGAAGATGGTGATCCAGTTGAACCTCTTGAACCAATTGATGGGCCTAGAGACATTGTTATTGGTCGAAAGAGACCTCTTTGGGCTAGGCAAACAATGCAGGAGGCAGAAAAGTTTGCTGCCCCTAGAGGAACATTCAAAGAAAGCAAAAGACCACAAAAGTTTCCAAGCTATGTTGCATTAATGAGTCAATTTATTGAATCTGAGCCTTCCAGTGTTGAGGAAGCTTCAAGTCAACAAGTATGGAGAGATGCTATATACATTGAGCAACTTGATGGCTTTGAGGTTCATGGGAAGGAGTCCCATGTTTGTAGATTGAAGAAGGCTTTGTATGGCCTTAAGCAGGCTCCTCGTGCTTGGTATGAGAGGATTGATCGATACCTGATGAGCTTGGGCTTCTCCAAGAACGATGCTGATTCAAACCTGTTCTTCAAGGTAATTGATGGCCAAGATTGATCTGGCTCATGTTGATGGTGATTATTTCTTACTGGAGAAGACCACCTCATTATCAAATGCAAGAAGGAGTTAGCTTCTGATTTTGAAATGAAGGATCTTGGATACTTGCATTACTTCCTTGGTTTAGAAGTATGGCAGAGGCCTAATGAGATCATTCTGAGTCAAGGGAAGTGCACAATAGACATCCTGAAGAGATTTGGTATGTTGGATTGCAAATCCATTTC
>VDFB02030056.1:0-28469 GCA_007258455.2 Sequoia sempervirens | reverse complement strand
ATGTCCTATTTTACCCATATTGTGAATCCTGAGACTTTAATTGATCAAACACCCAACAAGATAACATTCTAAACCTTATTTCCTATTTCTTCTTTATAGGTGTCAGAATGACCCCTATGAAACACATTCACCATGCTTGGCGAATGAGTCCTATCTGGTCCCCATTTTGACCCTTGAGCGGGAAAAAGTGAAATTTAAAGTGTGTTTTCACTACATGTTAGCCTACAATGTATTATAAACGGGTACTAAAGTAGAATTGACTATAAATAAGTATTTTTATATTCATTTTACAACCCCAACATCATCTATCAATCTTATCTTATCAATTCATCATCCATCTTCTATTACAAGTCAAGCAAATTTAGGTTTCTTCAATAGAAGTCTTCAATTTAGCATTCTAAAGCATTCAAGGGCTGGTTCTACATGTGTTGCAACCAATCATCATTTGAAAGGTAATCACTTCAATTTGGAAGTCTTCATTCCTTTATTTCATCAATTTAGTTTAATTACCTAAATGGGGTTTGACCAAGGAAAACCACCATACCTTAACAATCAACAATTTCTATTCTTATGTTGTTTGTATGCAGATTTAGGTCCTTTGGAAGCTTGAGAATCATTGAAGATTTCATTCCAAATTTAGTCAAGTCATCCTCATATCATTCAAGTCAAATAATCAAGGAAAAGTCACTTTCAAACCAAAATTTGACAATTTCAGAAGTAGAGACCTATAGGAGGTAGAAGTACAGATCTAACTCCACAAAATATTCCTCTGATTTTCTAGATTTCTGTAGGTGGACTGATTCATGACCCATGGTGAATGATTCCCACCTGTAGGCCTAAATTTTATTTTCTAAGATTACAACTCCCGACAGTCAAAAATAGGTTTCCAAAAGTTTTTAGTAGAAGCAGGACTGATTCGCCATGCTTGGTGAATGAGTCCTAGTGGTCATTAATAGAAATTTCAAAGACATTTCAAAACCTTCCAGTGACTTCATTCTACCTCCAGGTGCACTCTGATTTCATCCATTTCTTTCTATTCTTCATATCTCTTTCTATTTATTCATATTTCATAGTAGTTTTCATATCACACTATGTATTCAAACATAGCATAAATTGCATCTTTGCATTCATTCTAGATCATTTTAATCAATCAATTGCATTTAGTTTAGTTCATTGCACACATCCTAATTTGAATGAAACATAAGCATTTTAGGATCTAATCTCTCTCCATTTGGGTGAAAAACCCTACAAGAGTTAGAGAGTCTATTGGGTCCTAAAATCCACATTTCAACTGCATTAGGTTTTGCATTGAAATTTCATTCTAGGGTTTCAAAACCTGCATTAGTGAGAATCTCATATAGCTTCCATTGTTGCATCTAATTTCATTGAAAATCAGTAAAATTCTACATTTGCATCTCATATTTACATCATAAAACATACAAAGCATAAAATTCAATTCTAAAATTCTAAAAAAATTCAAAAAAATTAGTACCGAGACTCATTCGCCATCTTGGGAAAATCAATCCCTTTCCATATTTTCACTGCATTTTCTAGCATTTACAGTTCAATTTATGAGTTTTTGTTTGCTGCTATTACCTTTATGTTTCAGTTTGCATATTTTTCAGGTTTCACTCAATTCATTGTATTTAGCTTAAATTCATTCATATTGTGCATTGCTTAAAATCAATAATTGCATTTACAACATTTTTGCATAATTTACAATTTGAAATTTGCATTGTGGATATGTGCTTTAACAAGCATTAGATTTCATTAAAGTCCTTAGTGGATATGTCAAGTTGTGCTTTTGGAAATGGCCCTAATGACATTGAACTCACTTGTGCTCACTCAACTCCTAATGCATGTCCTCCTCGTGATGTTGACATCATTGGAGAAGATGGTTATAGCATGAATAGGTTCCTAAAAAATTGTCTTAACAACCTTGGAGCTAATGCATCCTTCTTTCCATCTATGAAACAAAAAGATCTTCCTACAATACCACCTGTTGAGATGTTTGGTTACTTACGTCCCGAAAAAAAAAGTTGAACCTAAGATCCCTACAATAGGTGAACCTAGTTCCTCTATACAAGAAAACACTCAGCCATACTATGATAATAAAGTAACCAAAAATCTTTCCAATCCTGAAGAAACATATGGAAAAGGATTCAAAATCTTGAGTAAACAAGGATGTGATACAACAAATGAATGTGAAATTGATCAACTCCTAGAGAAAAAACCAACTGATGAAAACAAAAAGGAGTTAGGATATTTGTGGATGCCAAATCTGCATTTACTCAAAACAAACAACCATTAGTAAACTTTAAGAAAATCAAATAAGACATCCCTATGAGATAATAAATCATGTTTCAAGATGCAAACAAATTACAAGACAAATTAAAGCATATAAAACATGAAATGAGTCCTATCCCATAGTGGATTGGTGCTATTGTGGAAAATAGCCCTTTCCCAATCCTTGCTTAAGATAAGCTAAATGATATAATGCCAATGATGATGATGATGGAGTAAGATGGGAAAAATCAGTTCTCAAATGAGGAGAGTGACTTTGCATAGGATTTGTGGAGGATTTGTGGAGGATTTGATTAAGAATGAAGCCTCTATTTGTAGATTCTCAAATCCTAATAGTGCTCAAGAGGGAGCAATGTGGGACTAAAAACAAGCCAATGAATAGAGGTCACTTGTCAACTTGTGATAGGTTGAGGGATGTGCAAGATTTGGGTAATGTTCCCAAAGAGAGGGAGATTTCAAATTTGAATTTGATAGTTAATGCTGAGTTTGACTTGTGCAAGAGACATGTAAGAGCTTATTAATTGCTTTGTTGGATGTACATGCCAAATTGGGGGGAGATTCAAACTTGGAGAATATTCTCCCTTTATGCCAAGTTGAAAGTAAATAAAGATTTTGATAAATCAATAAATTGATTTATTTCTGCAAGTGGGAATATCTAGAGGATGTGATGGGTAGTTAGGTTAGTTTAACTAGGATTATATTAGCTTAATGATGATTAGATGAGCTTGACCAATTTGACTCAAATATTTGCGTTTATTTAAATCAAAGAAGGATGGAATATGACTTTAGGCTTTTAATTAAATAAAGTTTAGTTTATTTAATTAAAGGATGATGCAAGATAAAGGTTAATTAATGAAGTGTTAGGATTTGATTGATTTATTTAAATGATGTAATGATGAAGTGGATTTATTTAATTTGAAGGATGAAATGTTATATTTGATTAAATAAAGGTTATTGGAATAAACCATTGGATTGACATGTATGCATATTTTGCATGTCTACATTTTGCCCCTCTTTGAAGCAATGTACTTACTATGTTGGTTCAAAGAATAAACTTGTCACGATCGAAATTCAAAAATTTTATGATTTTTTTGGTTGCCCCAGCAGAAAGAAGTACATTGGTACATTTCCCCCTCGAGAGATCGAGCGAAAAGATTCTATTTGAGGGTCAATCTTGCGATAAAGAGGTTCAAAATGGATGGTTATGGATGATGATGCAAATGAGATGGTTTTAAGATGCTTAGAATAACAAATCTATATTATCTTAAACAACTTAAATGATGATATGATGTGATGATGGATGAAATGGATGATGTGATATGCCATGATTATGCAATGGATGATTTATGAGATGCTCAGACTAACAGATATATATTATGATGATGATATGTTGTGATTATGCAAATGTATGATATGCAAATGTGATGAGTTATGAGATGCTTAGACTAACAGATCTATATTATGATGATGATATGCATGTGATATGATATGGAGAATGCTGATGGTTTGTGGATGCAGGATGGATGTATGATGTATGCAGGATGGATGCATGATGGATGCATTGGTGATGATGATTAATTGATCATGATGTGATGTTAGTGCAAAAAAGAGGACATTAGATGTGTAGATGTCAAAACCTACAATTGCTCAAAACAAACAACTATTAGTAAACTTTAAGCAAATCGAATAAGACATCCCTATGAAATAATAAATCATGTTAATCATGCAATAAAATGAAACAATGGAAACCAAACAAAGCATATAAAAAACATAATCCAACTTTATCTCATAGTGGATTGTTGCTATTGTGGAAAATAGCCCTTTCCCAATCCTTGCTTAAGCTCCATGATGAAAATTCTATGAAGAATGATATGGAATGCTAAGATGATAAATGGACAAAATCAGTTCTCAGTTTAAGAGAATGACCTTGCATAAAGATTTTGGATCAAGTTGTGGAGTTCTGGAGATTGTGGAGGATTTGTTGATGAATGAAGCCTTTCATTTATAGATTATTTTGATGAGAGAATGGCCAAATGGATGAATGTGGGACTAAAAACAAACCAATGAAAAGAGGCCACTTGTCATCATGTCATAGGTTGAGGGATGTGCAAGATTTGGGAAATGTGCCCAAGAGGGGAAAATTTCAAATTTGAATTTGAGAGTTAATGCTTAGTTTGACCTTTGCAAGGGACATGTAAGAGACATTAATTGCTTTGTTGGATGTACATGCCCACTTGATTTTGAATTCAAACTTGAGGGAATATTCCTCAAAGATTGCATGTTGATGGAAAATGCTGATTTTAATAAATCAATAAATTGATTTATTTGTGCAAGCGGCAAAATCTAGAGAATGTGATGGGTGGTTAGGTTAGGTTAATTAGGATTAGATTAGCTTAATGATGATTAGAATGTTTGACCCCTTTGACTTGAATATTTTGATTTATTTAAATCAAAAAGGGATGAAATGGTGATTTCAGACTTAATTAAATAAAGGATTGATTTATTTAATCAAGGGTGATGTTAGGATTAAGTTGATTTATTTGATTTAAACTGATGACTTTAGGAGATTGATAAATAAACTTGATTTATTTGTTGAATGGATCAATATGACCTAATTGAATGCATTATGCCAATTTCACGTGTCTACAAGATGATGACAAGAGGATCCAACAAGTCCATGATTTGACGAGACTTTATTAGAGATGATGATGATTTTCTTATCAAGGATTGGGATTTTAAAAGGGCTACTTACCTTATGTTTGATTACACACGTAGGTACAATGCATCAAGGTATAAAGAACCAAGATGGTGTTGTACCTAGTGTGATGGAATTTGACCCGACAAGCAGATAGGAGTACTCTTGTTCACACTTGACATACGGAAACCTTGCTAGGACGTACCTAACAAAGCAAGTATTTGCCAAGTTATTTTACAAGAATGTCCAACAAGCACAGCAGACCAAAGATAATGATCATTGCCCCATTCCTATCTCTCTAAATCCTTCATTCGGATATCATCGAGAGGTCCTTGGAATGAGCGCAATAAGATAAATCAAAAGAAAAAGACCAAGTATGCAAACAAGTCAACGTTCTTCATATCTCCAGCCAAAGGATTTGTTTTGATAAGATAAGAATCCAAAGTGATATCCAAAATGATGCCCATTGTCATAACGATATATCCTAGGACATGCATTGTATAGGATGATGATGGTTTGATAAGTTGATTGATAGGCTATTGATATAAGGTCGATTGACATGTTTGTGAATAGTCAAGATTTTGATTTTGTTTTTAAAGATATGTTGTTTGCTTTTCATTTTATGATTGAAGCTTTCTTGTGATGATTGTTGTGATTGTTTCTATTTGCATTGCCAAAGGATGAAGGTGACGATCAGTTTATTATGGATAATTGATTATTTCGAGTGAAATCAAGATGAGATGGATGGATTTTTTTTCAAATATTTGGATTTTTTTGATATTTTGCAATGTTTTGAGGCTGTTTTGGTATTTTCAAGATTTTACAAATGTTTTTTGGATTTTGCATTTTTTTAATGTTTTTGGATTTTGATGTCTCAAGGGCTGATCAAAGATTAGCCTTGCCTATGTTTAAGCTCAGAGATGACGCAGTTCAGATTTCCAATTGTTTTTTATATTTTCTATTTTTTTAATGTTTTTGGATTTTTGATGTTTTGGATGTTTTTGGATTTTTGCATGATTTTGACGATTTGGAAATGGATATGTGTGATGATATCATTGCTCTATTTGGGGATTTTGATAAAAAAATAGGCTAAGGTTGATTGATCAGATCGATGGATTGATGATGATGATAACATTGTTGAGGATACACAAAAATCAAGGATTGATGACGATAACATTGTTGAGGATGCACAACAATGCAAGGATTGATTGATCAAGATTGATGATGATGACATTGTTGAGGATGCACAACAATGTAATGATAGTGTTAAGTAACACAAGGATTGAGATGTCGATTAGATTGATGATGATAACAATGATCGGGAAGGATATCCAATATTATGGATTGATTGGATTCGATTGATCAAGATTGTTGAAGCTTGGTTTCAAACAAAAGATTTTTGGATGATTTGATGTGATGTTTGAACTGCAACTTAGATGCGACTGATAGTGATTGTTTGGATCAATGTTCGATGAAAGATGAAGACTGATAAGGAATGTCTTTTCATCAAAATATGCCATGGGATAGTGATTTGGATTTTTCTGACAAGTGCTTTGACCAATTTGATCTTGCATTTGCAAATGTTCAGATCGCCACATAATTTAGAGGATATAGCTCAAGATTTATTCCTGAAGCAAGATGTAAATATCTGCCCACATTATCTAGCAATGTAGGGAATGTGATGTGTGGATGCTCAGATAGGTGTATGGATGGATGGATATGGCAACCATGCAAAGGATTCCAAGGATTATCTTGAGATAAGATAAGGTTTTTGAATGAAGGAATGCTTCATTGGATAATGCTTCATGGCTCAGATAATGCTGCATAGGATAGGATCCATGAAAATGACCCATGTCAAGATGTTTACCATAAGCAAGTGTAAAGTGTGCCCCAAAATTTCATCAAGATCAAGAAAACTCGGATGATGCACGTAGATGGATTGGATAAATGGTTTATGGATGAATGGATTTATTATGGCTGAGATGGATGAAATGTTGGATTTATTACAGATGGGAAGAGACACTTTCACCTGAACTGGTGCACATAGATGCTTGATTCCACACATGACACCTATTTGCCAGGTTTTCATCATGGTCTTTCCCAAAGCACCACACATGTGGTTTTCACTAGAGGACAATTTTTCTCTTTACTATTTTCAATCATTTTTCTTTTTTTTTTTGGATTTTCATAATTTTTGTATTTTTTTGAAAATATTTTAAGCTCATGTTGAATCACGAGGTGTTGCTAATGTAGATGCCCCTGTCATAATGTTCCATTGATATCCTGCTTGAAGAAGCTGCCTTGCCAAGATACGTGCGCTTGAATGCTACTTTTTAGATCCCTAATCTGCTTCATTGATACAAGAGTTAACTTTATCTTTGTGCGCACATCGCGATAGAATGCCTTCTGAATCCTTATGATAAAGGGTTGTTGCCAATACATGGTCAATTTGAGAATTGGATATCATGCGTGGAGGTGTTGATGGAGTGTGTTTAGGGATAAGAGATGGGTTGCTTGACAGTTTGGAACTTTTGACTCTCCAAACTTGGGAAGATGAGTAATGATGGGTGGATATGAAAGTATGCATGGAATTAGGACCAACTGCTTGATACACTTTGTAAGTTGCTTGAAAATCCTGCTTTTGCTTTTACGAACATCTTTGATGGATACTTTTCCCTTTTTTATTTTTTCCCATAGTTTCTTTGACTGATGGAGTTTGATAGGGATGATCTTTCTTTGTATTCTTTGGTATCCATGTGTATTTGATTTGTCCATTATTCTTCTTTTCTTCTTTTGCTTTGATAACATTCTTTGTGCTTTGATTCAAATCTTTCCTTTGAAGTTGGTCCCAATTTGTGGATGGGGTGATGGGTGAATGAAGATTCATGACATGGCTAGTTGTAGTATTGGCAATGGTTTCACCATAAAGATTCTTCATGCCCCCTATATTAACACTTAATTGAGACATAGTTGCCCCCAGTATTGTGGAAGTAGTACCTTCATGCCTTAATTCTTCCTATTCTAAGATGTCTTGTTTAGTCAACATGCTCTGACAAATGACCACTGTAGATGATGTTGTTTCAATTTGTTGCTCTACTAACTCTAGATTATACTGTTGTATCTGACTTGTTTCCTTGAGCGGATAATGCTGGATATTCTCATACTTGATGTCCTTAGTCTGAATTTGGGATATATCTGATCCTAATGTTGATAACTCAGTTTGACTATAGGAACTAATAATCTTCTCTTTTTGTGTAATAGAATCCCATTTAAGATGAAGATCATCTACGTGTCCATCCAAAGAAAGCATCTCATGGGTAGATGGAGGAGTATGTGCTATATGGATATGATCATCTTGCATAGATAGGAGAGTGTCTATTAGATTATTGTAGTATCTTGAAGATACAAATTCTTGATCTTGAATGATTTTGGAGTTGGTTTCGACATGCTTTGGATCCAGTTCTTGACATGGGTTAGTTTCAAAGGATGGATTACTTACCAAGGGTTCCTAGATGGGAAATGGCTAAATATCCTCTTGATCTTTGAATGGGCTTGGATCAAATATTGAGTTGAAGATTCCTTTAGTATCTGTAACCATGAGGTCAAATGGGGTCAACATGTCTTGTAAAGGACCATTGCTAGACCCTAGTGAAATATGTTGATCTTGCTTTGGAATAAATTCTTGAGATATGTCCTCTAACTCATTAGGTGATGTAGAGACATTTTCATCATGATCATTGATCGATGGATCGTGCATTATGTCAATAGGATCAAATAATCCTAACACTCCTCGAAATAGATCACTAAAAAGTGGCTCTTGATGTATGGTGAGTTGATCATTGGATGGGGTGGAAACATCTTCAAGGTGCTCATCAATGGAGAGATCTTGATCATTGTTTTCAACAATTGTGGTGGAGGGATTTCCAATGTCTTCAACCAAAGGGTCAAATGACGTTGACATTTCTTGAATTGGATCATGGTTGGTTGGTGGATTTTGATCATGATTGAAAAGTGACTCTTAACCTATGTTGATTTTATCTTCAGATGAGATAGAAACATATTCAATGTGTTCATTGATGGATAGCTCTTGATTATGTGATCATTGACTTGGATCGATACATGGAGGCGTTAACCTTTTTTTGGGATTTTGAACAACATTTTCTCATCGAGCTTGGTATTGGGCTTGAGCTTGGGCTTGTTGGGCTTGTAGAGCTTGCATTGCTTGTTCCGTGGCTAGATATTGTTGGATGGCCTTTTGATAGGCTTGGTGAGCTTTTACTGCAATGTCATATTGTCTTGTTGCATTTGGTTTTGGTGGTAGTGGTGGCGGATTTAGAATTGTGTTGGATGTAGTGACAAGTCATTGAGATACATTTGGAGTGATTGTGAGGGTTTGAGATATGATGGGTGTGATAGGGATGGTTGGAGTGATCGAGGTCATAGGAATGGTCGGAATGACCAAGGTGATAGGTCTTTGGGAGACCATATTTTGATTTTTCAGGATTGGTGTTGTCGTTTGATTATATACCATCTATTGGTGCAATGTCGATGGTATATTCAAATGATTTGATGTGATGGTTTGATTGGTGTTAGGTGGATTGATTTGGATGGAGTGATTGGTGCTATGTAAAGGGGGAAGCCCTAAACCAAGGAATGATGTTGATATGGGTAATGGTGGTGGAAATTTCTCTTGGCGTAATGACTCAACTTGGTAAGTGTAGCAATTTGATCTCACCAAATTTGATCTTGATTTCAATCTTGACTCCCTTGATATAGTTGATTTGGTTTTTGTTCAAGCAGATTTGGGGTGCATACTTGTGGTTTTTGAATGGGATCATGGAAAAATTGACTTTGGACAATGTTCTGACTTGGGATGATGTTCAAATTTGGCATGATAGGTTGAAATTGAACATTGTTGGTGTTGGGAATCACATTGCCTTGATTTAGGCAACTTTGATTTTGCATACCAGTGTTACCTTCACTTGGAGTCGTTAAAATCTTGTTTGGATTCTGAACAACATTTGTATGATTTGCAAACATATTTATCCCAAATTTTTCCAAATTCATGTTTTGAAAACTTGTACTTGGTACATTCTCATTTGGCTTGTAGGGATTTGGTGAGATGACATTGTTCGTTTGAAGGCTCATGCTTTGATTGTTCAGTTGACAGACTTGTAGGTTTGGATTTAGATCTACCATCGACAAATGTGTTCCAATCTTTGATTTGGGCATACTCACACTTGTTTTTCCATTGACATTTGTAGAAGGTAATGATCCCATGTATGGATTGTATAAGTGTGAGTTTTGATAATCAATCAGAATTGTAAGGCTTTGAAAGTTCCATTGATTTGGATTACTCATGATGTATGGATCAAGTTTGTATTCCATGTTCTCCTTGTGTTTTGACCTTGTTCCAAAAGTGACCTCTAAGGTTCTTAGGACCAATGACGAGATGAAGGATGAAAGGGGGTGAATGAGTGTTGAACGTTTAGGAATTTCCAATCGATGCTAGACTTAGGGTTTGATTTTGATTGGTTTGAGTTGGATAATGAACTTGTAAATGCTAAGAAGTTAGATGTGATCTTAGGATGAATTTTATCAAAGGATTGCTAATTCAATTAAATTTATGAGAAAGGATGCATTCCCGTACACCTAACTAAACAAGGTGATTTTGATTTTGATGATTTACCCAAGTCTAGAATGATGTTTCCAAAGCTCTAAATTTGTTTGGGGGATGGCTTTTGATAGATGTTTAGGATGGGTGAAATGTTTGATTTGATCTTAAATGAACCTAGGAATGACTTGTTAAGACCAAGATAGTGAAGAACATGCCTTTCTCTAAAAGTAATTCAAAATCAAAAGATCAATGTTTCCATGAAAACCATATGACCAAAAAATGCCAAACACATGTGTAGGGTCCAATTGATTTAATCTTTGATTAATGGATTCTTTTTACCACAAACACACTCTTGATTAGATTTTGAATCTAGATGTCTAATGTCTCAACTTTCCCCTTATCCCGCAAAGTGTATTATGCGGAAACCAAGGAAATTTGAGGCAAGATTTGTCTATTGTTGACCTTAGTAGGAGAAAATTGAGATGAAATACAAATTCTTAGAAGCCTCTAAAGATACAAATCCCAAGGGAAAGCAATAACATGTGAATTTGTTCAAGGATATTTGCCTCTCCTAAAGGGTTTGCAATTTTGATGATTTTTTGAATGTTGGTTTCAATGTTTTGGATACAAGCACTATGTTTTTAAACCACAAGAAATATGACATCCTAGCTCAATTGGTACATTTTTCTTATTGGGCTTGCCTCATTCCCTTTGTAGAAGAGATGATTTTACATGCAACCAAGGAAAGAGTATAAAGGTATGTTAAGAGTGAAGTCTTAACCTCTATACTTTAACCAAGATTAGACATGGCAAGTAACTTATTGGAATCTAAGTTCCAATGCACCACTTTGATAAACTTGCTCAATGGATCAATTGGTCACTATAAAACAAGGGTTCTATTTTAGACTTTCTGTTTATGGAGATTGACCCATACAGCTAGAGTCCCCTTTCGGATCCATCTCGTCAGAGCCAATCGCGTGATACTAGTGTTTACTCCAATACCCACATTTATATCCCGATTGGAAATACTCTTGGCTTTAGAATGTTACCAGTTGAGTTGTTCCCTTGGGTGAGTACTTTTTCCCCAAGGCAGGCCCTCTAGGATAACCAAAAGCAAGCAAAGACAAAATCTGTAACTCGATCAATATTTGATGACACAAAGAAAGAGAATATACGCGATGATGCTCTCACTCACACTCGTACAAGATCTTGTTCAATTTTAAACCCAAATTGAAGTGTGGAGGCAATATTTTATGCAACTTAATGTCATCAAAAATACTTTTGATTCTCAAGGTCATTGTGAACCGCGAGAGAAGTGCATACTCATTTTTAGATGAGATTACTTTGAATAAGAGATTACGAAACACGAAAAACACATGTTCATTTTAGCCTCAAAGCAATGATGAGTTTGTTTTAAGCACCAAAAAATGTCAAGTTTGCTTGTTCAATTTTTAGCCCAAAAGTAAAGTCTAGTCAATTTATAGGTTGAGTTTTAATCCAATTTTGAAAAGATCAAATTAGTGATTTAGTTGGTCTAAAATAGAAAACAAAATTAGTAATTGGATGCTCCAAGCATTTAAAAATGCTTTGTGAATTTAGAGTTTTAATATCTGATTTCCGTCAACTCCACTCTTGATTGCTTTCACTTGTTTGCAATGCTTGATTTCAATGTCAACCTACAAAGCCACAAAATAATTACAAATAAGATTTATTTCAAGGATTTTATGGCTATTTCAAAAATAGCACTAGAAATCAGATTATATGCTCCCCTAAAAATCAAATTTGATGTAAATAATAAAGTATACATCCCTTCGAAGAAATGTTAGAAATCTGATTTAGAAACTCCAATGTAAATCCTCATGAATAGATGATGCCTTCATATTTCTAAATCCTTCAATGAAAAAATAGACTTTGTATTTAATCCATTAAATCAAAATTTAATGCTTTAGATCTGCATCAACCCCCTACGCACTGATCATCAACATAATAGATGTGAGAGAAATATAACAAAGAGATCAAATTTGTTTCATGCAAAGATTAATGAGGATTGATGGCTGGCTGCAAACTTCTGTGCACGAATATGATAACGATCTTCTGTACTACAAGGGAAGACTGTAATAGTGCAACAGGCTATTTGCTAAATTGATTATCTATAAAATATTCTCTTGTAAGATATCAGTTGATCTCAGTGAAAGGTCTCTAAAAAATTCTGTCTTGGTCAAATTACTACTAATAATAATTCCATGCACTTTGATCATATCAATTTGCACATGAAATCTTCTCAATCTTGATCAAAATACTAACTAATGATAAATCCACACACTTTGAGTAAGTTGAACACATTTGTTTGTCGTATCTTACATAATTCTTTTACATTCTAAAAGTCTTCCATGCATCACTATAAGATACTCCAATAACAATAGGATGACAAAATGCCTAAGAGAGACATGGTCTCATTGCCTACAATGATTGTACACTGAATAATTTGTCATTTCTGAGATTACACACTTAATTAAGTAGAAATACCATTCCAAAAACACTTCGCATTTGTCCATCTTTCTTTAGTTTGTATATGTTCACTGATGCTACTAGTTTTTCTCCAAAAGGTTTCAGACCAAGGCATTCTTCTCACGACTAAATAACAGAACCTGGTTATCCTTTGCAACTATGATGTGTTCCTAAGCTATGTTATTCAACAATTCCATCTCAAATCTTATGAGGTTAGAATGCAATATACATTACCTAAAATTTATATTGAGTAGAACATTCAAAGCGCATTCCATGGCAAGATGTAATGTAAAAGGAAAACTAGCTTTCATCACCATCTCACTTTTTATGACTTGGTACACATCTAGCTTCAACAATTTCTTCAAAAAGAATTAAGTCTTGTGGACTTACATCTCATTTGAAGGGCAGTTTTAAGGCACACGTGTTTTGTATTTTGTCATGCCCATATTTGTTGCTACAGAAGACTTGACAATTCCCTCCAGTAAAGAATGGAGCCTATCCTATCTAAACTCATTGCTTATTGATCCAGACATGGCCTTGAATTGAAATGTGTGTTCCAAAATATCGTGCCTAATCTCTCCTCCAATTACCTCTGAGTGGAGATGACAATCTGTCTTGCCTAGTTCTAGTGCCAAAATTGATTACCTTCAGTGTTGAAATTAATGCTCTCCATAATTGCAGTGTACCAAAAAATCCATAGTGAGACACTTTGGAAGACTTTAGATTTTTCCCTTGGAATTACCTACACAAGCTTATTTCAACGTACTCCTAGACTATAGCTATCATCATACTTCACGCATGTAGGTAAATCATTCAATGTCTCTACTTGTTTTCACACAACAATAAATGGTGTAAAACGAGTACACTTATTCTTGAATTTCTTCATTTTGAAATGATGGAATTAGCGACAACTCTCCAATGAAGCACAAACCTTTTGATAATTCCATTAAATTATTCATGCAATATGTTTTTTTTTCATCCGACTCAAAAGACGTGGCCTCCATTCATTCTTCAAAAATAGAATATCTTAAACAACACTTTAGTGGTGAAAAAACGTAGAAGACTATGATACATCAAAAGACCAAATTGCATGTGTGACGAAGTGGCCTTTGTGCATTGTCAAATCCTTTCTGAGGGGGTTTTTTTCTTGGAAAGAAGACACTATTGAAGAGTGACCATTTCCCTAGATGCCAGAACAAGAGGTGGCGGCCAAAGTAGATGAGTAGGCTAGTTGCCAGTTGGCATGCTATTTATGCTTGGCAGATTTGATAGAGAGGGTAGTAAGCGAAATTTAGAAATAAATGATCTTAACTTTTGAAAGCTAGTTTTATTGCAATAAAAATTGTCTTTTCAAGCTCCTAGGATTTTTTTGGCTGAGCTAAGAATCAACAGACAAAGAAATTGATAGACAGAGAAAAATCTAACAAATTAAAGTGAAATCGACAGACTAAGAAAGTCACAATGTTTAAGGTGTGCTAACTCAATGGTTTCCATAATCAATGTTGTCTAATTTAGAAATGAATACACCTAATAATGAGTTGGCTCTATTTATGATTTTCAAATAAATTTTGAAAATAACAATTCAAGAGATTTATCACAGCCAAGTCAAAATTGAACATGACAATATAAGCGATTTACCATAGCCCAGAACTCTATGAGCAGCTGGCTGTAGTGCTAGGGGAACCATATGGACTTAGCTATGCTCGAATACTAGGGTCCTTCCAATTATTCTAAGGTTGAGTTGTGCAGATCAATCACTATAAATCTAATAGAATCAATCACTATCAATATAGTATAAACTTTGAATCTCTATTGATGTCAGTAACATAGAAAATTAAGAGGAGATATTGTGGCTTGTGCAAATCAACAAAGATCTTGTCTACATCATTTTGTGCAAAGATCAAGATAGGAGGACATGTGAGCTATTTAACAGACCACTGACCTTTGACCAACATCCTCTCTAAAGAGTAGTTTATATCTATGAGAAAGAAACACAAAGTGACTATCAAAATCATATTTAACTGAGATGTAGACGTTTGTTTTGAGACCAGGGACAATACAGGTATATTAAGAATCAAACCATGCAAGAATGGAAAAGCACGTGTTAGCAATTATCATACCAGAATTATTTTCTACCCCACACTACTTAAAGCCCAAAAAAGTAATTTCTATATCCATAGTTAAAATACCAAAAGCTGCAAAACAAGACGCAGATAGGAAATTTCTAAAATATAAGTGCAAGGCTAAGCAACATGGATAAGTAGATTAACCAATAAAAACAACCCTCTTTCTAGCACCATAATGTGGATGATAAATCTGAATTTACTCAAAACAAACAACCATTAGTAAACTTTAAGCAAATCAAATAAGACATCCCTATGAAATAATAAATCATGTTTCAAGATGCAAACAAATTACAAGAAAAATTAAAGCATATAAAACATGAAATGAGTCATATCCCATAGTGGATTGGTGCTATTGTGGAAAATATCCCTTTCCCAATCCTTGCTAAAGATAAGCTAAATGATATAATGCCAATGATGATGATGATGTAGTAAGATGGGAAAAATTAGTTCTCAAATGAGGAGAGTGACTTTGCATAGGATTTGTGGATGATTTGTGGATGATTTGTGGAGGATTTGATTAAGAATGAAGCCTCTATTTGTAGATTCTCAAATGCTAAGAGTGCTCAAGAGGGAGCAATGTGGGACTAAAAATAAGCCAATGAAAAGAGGCCACTTGTCAACTTGTGATAGGTTGAAGGATGTGCAAGATTTGGGAAATGTGCCCAAAGAGAGGGAGATTTCAAATTTGAATTTGATAGTTAATGCTGAGTTTGACTTGTGCAAGAGACATGTAAGAGCTTATTAATTGCTTTGTTGGATGTACATGCCAAATTGGGGGAAGATTCAAACTTGGAGAATATTCTCTCTTTATGCCAAGTTGAAAGTAAATAAAGATTTTGATAAATCAATAAATTGATTTATTTGTGCAAGTGGGAATATCTAAAGGATGTGATGGGTAGTTAGGTTAGTTTAACTAGGATTAGATTAGTTTAATGATGATTAGGTGAGTTTGACCAATTTGACTCAAATATTTGGGTTTATTTAAATCAAAGAGGGATGGAATATGACTTTAGGCTTTTAATTAAATAAATTTTAGTTTATTTAATTAAAGGATGAAGCAAGATAAAGGTTAATTAATGAAGTGTTAGGATTTGATTGATTTATTTAAATGATGTAATGATGAAGTGGATTTATTTAATTTGAAGGATGAAATGTTATATTTGATTAAATGAAGGTTATTGGATTAAACCATTGAATTGACATGTATGCATATTTTGCATGCCTACAATATCAAGATCCCTCTCATAATAGCAAGCCTCCTAGAGAATATCTAAGGTTTCAAAATGATGGAACGATGATCTTGGATTCCCCTCCCAATATGAAAGTCCTTCCTAAGGAACAACCAATCACTCATAGCAATAATACTAAAGTAACTAAAACTCATTTCAATCGTGAAGAAACATATGGAAAAGGATTTACAATCTTGAGTAAACAAGGATGTGATACAACAAGTGAACCTAAGATTCATCAACTCCTAGAGAAAAAACCAACTGATGAAAACACAAAGGGGTTAGGATATCAAGATCCCTCTCATAACAGCAAGCCTCCTAGAGAATATCTAAGACTTAAAAATGATGGAACGGTGATCTTGGATTCCCCTCCTGATCTAAATGTCCTTCCTAAGGAACAACATATCACTCATAACAATAACAAGGATAAGGATAGGATCATCTCAGGACCTCCTGCCTCAATCCCATATAGAGAAGTTTTTAAATCTAGCAAACACAAGAGGCCTTACAAATTTAAAAAATTACAACGCCTTCATCCACCACCTAAGAGTGAAAGGAAAGTAAAAATACTTCTCAACAAAGAACTGATAACATTACCACCCATGAATAGATTAATACTATATCCTAATTAAGAAAAAGTCCCACATTGCACATATCATTGAATTCTCGGACACAGTACCGATGAATGTCATGCATTCTAGTTAGTATTGAAAATAATTAACTTTGATGGCAATGATTTCCATCATGTGATTTCCTATCTTAATATTGTTTCACCTTTTGTCATGTAATAGTTGTAGAATATTCTATTCTCACTATTACACGACCTTTCCCATCACCTACCTCAGCTCATTCTTGTCTCGCACTCAGTGGGTCAAGAAGTTGATAGCCTTGTCCTAGTAATGCATTTTTTGTTGTCACTTAGGGTCATTGTTCACCTTCCATTTATATAGACTAAGATTGGGAGGTGTAGATGTCTTGCTCATAGGTTGACTCACATTTTCCTTACTAGCCTTTTTCTTTATTTCTTTTTCTTTTTCTTTTCTGTGTGGTTACATGTGTGTAATGTGATCCCCCATGATGTTCTATTTGATATTCTCTCTCTCTTTGTAACATTTCTCTATTTGTACCTTCATTCTTCTCTATGGTGTGCATCTCTTTCACTTTTTATCCTATGATTTCCTTTTGAGGATGATGCAAGGCATTGAAACAGCCTATGTCTCTTCCATGTTGACCTAGAATTCTTTTTCTTTTCTTTCACCTTTTCGTCTATCTTTTTCATTTTTCTTGTGTTTTCTTTTGGGGATGATGCAAGGCATCGAGGCACCCTATGTCTCTTCCATGTTGACCCAAAAGGATTTTTCTTTTCTTTCACCTTTTTGTTTATCTTTTTCATTTATCTTGTGTTTTCCTTTTGGTACCAATGATGCAAGGCATTAAGACACCCTATGTCTCTTCCATGTTGAACCAAAAGGTTTTTCTTTGTTTTCACTCTCTCTGTGTCAATCGTCTAGTTCTATGTGTATTTTGGGGGATGATGACAGTTCCAAGCTATCTAGAAACATTGTATCAAAGAACATATTGATCCCAAATCTACAGATCCCTTATGTATTTGGTGTTTTCATTTTGGGGCCAACCCCTTTCTTTTCTTTTTCTCTTGCATGACGTAGCTTTAGTGAGAAACATATGACTTGTCATAGGGCTTTCCAAATTGGCTCTCATGTCTTTTTGTTAGCATTTTTCATTTGCTACTTTAAATTAATTGCTCATAGTACATTTTTTAACAATTTCTTTAAAGCGGGGGCATACATTGGAATTATTATTTGGCATTTTCCTTTTCATTGTTACTAGTGCATCCTTCTTACTTCATATGATGCATTTTTCACTTTGTGGATGACATTGAGTGTAATTTCCTTTAGGAGCATGAGATCTCTTAGCATATTGCATTTATTTTAGTGGCCAGATGCGATGTACTGCATCCCCTAAGCTGTGAATTCTCTATTCTTTGATTGGTCCCCTCTTGGAGACATTATGCACAATGTTAAATAAGTTAAAGACCTCACACTAACTAAGAAAGAATCATTTGAACATTTCATATTTTTGCATTTTGCATTTGTTGTTATATGGCCACCTTGCATAACATAGCTTGCATGTCTATAAAGCCATCCTAATTTTTCATGAGCTCTAAGAATATGAATTTTTTCTTGTCTCATGAAGCTCAAAAATAATTTTTGTGTGGTTCCTTATTAAAGTTATCAGAAGGTATAACTTTGGTATGGTTGAGCAGGAAGTGTAATCTGAGGCACGACTTTCCCCATAGCCACTTGTGTGTGTGAGTGGATACTATCCATGAGTTTATGTTCCTAACCTTTTAGGACTTCTCACCTAGTAGATAGTCAAGAGTTTCGTCTCCTCAGAGTCAGTATGTGTTTTCTCAGACAAACGGTAGAGATCTAATCCACATCACGATGGAAAAATGGTCTAAGCTTGATCTGATTCATTTATTTTCTTTTCTCCTTATTTTTCGTCTTTGGTAGTGTATCGTTGGCCTTTTCATTTTTCTTTATATCATTTTTCTATGTGTTCCTTTGTGTTTATGTTGGTTTTCCATGGGATCTTGATCCTGGGGGATTGATCACCCCTATTGATCAAATTTGTTTCATCAAGTGCTAGCATTGGTTCATTGGAACCCCTCTTGGTGCATGTTTGTCTACTTTAGTGTGATTTTGAAGCAAGCTCATCCTCTCACTAAAATGGGGGCTAAATGTAGTGTTGAAAAATGGGTCCTTTGACATTTTTGCACTCATTTGGGTCCTCCTTGTGGATTTTGGCTTAATGTTGCCTTGATTTAGTGTTGCAATCTGGATAACACATTCACATTAGGTCTTGGGCCCTTGTGAACTAATATAATTTAATGGTTCCTTTCTAAAGTGTTGTGAAGTGTTCTAACGCACTTTCACACTTTCCTAAGTAATTATCAATTAACTAAGCATAATAAACATAATTTCAATCATAATCAACATTAATCTTTCCTTATTAGGAGTTTTTTCAAGTGTTGTAACACACTTTCACATTTCTCTAGGCTTGTCATTAATAAATGGGATTTCTTATGCTTTAATTGGCCCTATTTTGCATCCACAAGCATCATTTATTGAATCTTTTTGAGGATAATCCTGATACCAAATAGTAACCAATCATAAAGGTGTTCCTAGCTTGTGTGGCCCAAATTTAGTGTCTGAGACTCATTTTCCACCTTGGGCAAATGAGTCTCCCCTAGGTATTTTTGGCCGTGATACATGTTTCACACATTTCTAAGCATTTTCTATTTTTGGCCGACATTGGATGTAAGAGGATAAAATCCTACCAAAAATTTGAAATAATTTTTATTTTGGGCCACACGAGACTCATTTTCCCAAGGCGGTGAATGAATCCCAAGGCATAATTTTTGGGACTATTTTTTAAAATGATTAGAAAGGTGTGAAATCAAGTTTATGACCCAAAAATTTAGGTGGGACTCATTCACCCAAGGTGGAAAATGAGTCCTAGAATTGAAAATCTAGGCCACACAGGCTGAAAACACCTAAATTATGATTGGATAATAATTTGTGTTAGGATTATCCTCGAAAAGATGCATTAAATGGGGCTTGTGGATGTAAAATAAGTCCAACTAAAGCATAAGAAAGGAAAATTATTAATGACAACCCTAGAAAAGTGTTAAAGTGTGTTACAATATTTTACAACACTTCAAATAAGACAAGATTAAGGTTAAAAAGAGATTTATTAGGTTTACTTAATTAATAAAAGTGTGAAAGTGTGTTACAACACTTCACAACACTTTAGAAAGGTACCTTCTATTTTCATTACTTTGTAGGGCCCCAAGACCTAATGTGAATGTGTCAAACACATTACAACACTAAATCAAGGCACCATTAAGCCTAGTTTACAAGAAGAGCCCAAAAAAGCAAGGGAAAAGTATAAGAGAAACTTTTTTCGTTACCAAATTTAGCCCCACTTTAGTGAGAGGATGAACTTACTTCAAACACACACTAAAGTAGAGAAAAACATGTCAAAATCCTAGGTCCAAGTGCACAAATGCTAGTGAGATACGATGACAACAATCAAGAGGGGTGATCAAGCCCCCAGGATCAAGATCCAATGGAAAACCAACATGGACACAAAATAACACACATGAAAATGATATAAGAGCTACAACAAAGCACACGAATGCACTGTCAAAGACGTAAAGAGAATGAAAAATGAAAAAGAAGAAAAAGGGGCAGATCAAGCTTCTACCATATGTCCATAATGATGTGGATCAGATCTAGGTTGTTTGTCTGAAAAATGCATACTCACTCTGAGGCAACAAAACTTCAAGCTGTCTACTAGGTGAGAAGTACAAGAAGGTGTGACACATACAATCATGGATGGTATGCACTCACACATGCACACAAGTTCCTAAGGGAAATTCATTCCCTCATTTAGCTTCCTGTCAAACCATACCAATGTTATACCTCCTAATAACTTTAATATGGTGCCACACAAAAATGATCTTTGAGCTTCACGAGACAAGAAAAAATTAGTATTCTTTAAGCTCATGAATAAACAAGATGGCCCTATAGGAATGCAAGTTGCGTTATGCAAGGTGGCCATATAATTAAAAATGCAAATGCATGCGTGATCCCACAATAGTGGTTTACAATTTTTGGCCAAACTGGACGCTAAAATAATTTTTTTTAACTAAATCTTCACTTTTGGGCACCTATAGCGGCTAAACCGTGAGGAATTTGAAGATGACGCAAACTAGAGTTTCATGAAATTTTGTCTATAGATTCTAAATATATATTTTTTAATTTTTTTAGAATTAGATTGCACTTATTTTTCTCTCCCTCAAAAATTAGTTTTTTTTAGAAAACAACATTTTTAAAAAGTGACACTCATCATATAACGCATAACTTTTTTTCCATGAAGGATAAAATTTTAATTCTTTCAAATTTAGATTTGTAACTTTGATATCTAGTGTTTCCACTTGGTTAGATAGTTTTTATTGAATATTTTTTCTTTAATCAATTTTTAAATTCAAACCAATTATAATTCATACATAGCGCGACTGTATAACGCGTAACTTTTTTTGTATGTATAAAAATTCATTTTTTTTTCTTTTTTGGATCAAGTACTTCAATAACTGGTGCACTAATATTTTTAATTTTTTTTTAATAATCTGCTATTTTTCCACATGTGTAGAACAAAGAGCTTGATTTTGTGAAAAACCTACATTCACTAGAAATAAAAAATAAAATATAATAATTAATTAAATTTATTCAAAATTATACTTTTGGGAAGCTTATAATAAGGACTACATACTTGCAAAAAATAAATTTTAAATGAATTCATTTGATTCCCCAAAATCAAAGTGGTTTTTTATCATCATTTTGATAGGCGTAAAGACCTTCAATAGGTATGGTTTAAAACTAGCGGGGTTCTAGCCAAGGGAGTTTGATTTAAGGTAGTTTGATCAAACCCTATTCGTTGAATTTGATGAAGGCAGCCTGAGACTTAGAAAATAACCACAAACAAGAGAATAATTTTATTATTCAGAAAATGGAGCGTCTTACATGTGAGGATCTCAAATCCCAAGTTCTACAACACATGCAAGTTACAAA
This sequence comes from Sequoia sempervirens, assembly GCA_007258455.2. Taxonomy (NCBI): domain Eukaryota; kingdom Viridiplantae; phylum Streptophyta; class Pinopsida; order Cupressales; family Cupressaceae; genus Sequoia; species Sequoia sempervirens. Next base: position 6,333 of record VDFB02030056.1, on the reverse strand, counting down.
ATCACCCTTTCGCAATATGCGAGCTTGTCCTCAAAAAGTTACCCAAAAATTAGAAACCCGCCCATAATAGAGCTCCTCTTTAGTTTGGAGCCAAAACAACATTCAAATTTGAGTTTAGGTAGTTTGGCACCGAAAAATTACAACTTGAAGTTCAAATTTCAAAAGAACATTTGTAATTGTATCTTCTAGAAAGTGCGCCAACTTCCCAGGCCCATAACTTTTGATCTGAGACTCCGATTCGCGAACCGTTTGAACCGTTGGAAAGGTCTCGAAGTCAAGAGCGCACTCAAAATCACTATGCCAATTTTGACAAGTTTCGAGGCCATTCTAGGAAGTCTAAGTGCCTCAAATCTAACTCAAAAAATTTCTAGGTGTAAATCTGAGAAACTAAAACTACAATATCTTTCAACCTAGGAAGAGAAAATAAAAACCGTAAATTGGGAATTTCCTTATAAAAAAAGGGTATCCAAAAATGTAAAAAATCTAAAAATCAAGAAAATTGAAATTTAACTATTTTTGGGTGATGCAAGATTTCCCTTACACCACTGGATGCTCCTGCATCAAACACCCAGGGTAATTTGAGAAGTGACCCCGTCACATCTTAGATGGTGGAGAAAAACCCAAATGGTCAACCTCTGCCTTAGGCAACCAGGATGAATCTTCAACAGGCCTTCCTTTCCATTTCACTAGATATTCTTCATACTACCTGTTCTTGGTACTCCTTCCCACACGACTATCCAGTATTTCTTCAATCTCCTCCTTTTCTGAAGTAGGTGCTGGAATCCCACACTGTTCCATCATTGGTACTTCCTTGGCACCACCTTCATGATACTCTGTCAAATCTGAAAGGTTGAACATAGGGGAAATGTTGAATCCATCTGGCAACTCTACCTCATATGCATTCCCTAAATCATGCCTCTTCAAAATTTTATAGGGACCGAACTTCTTTATCTTCAATTTGTTATATGTTCCCACTGGAAACCTTTCTTTCCTCAAGTGGACCATAACTTCATCACCAATCTGAAACTCCTTATACCTCCTCTTCTGATCTGCCTTAGCCTTATACTACATATTCATCTTGTTAATATGTTCTCTTACCTTCTCATGTATATCCTTGATGTGTTCTACAAAATCTTTAGCTTCAACACTTATTTTCTTCTCTTGGTCCATCTTCCTCAATTCTGGAGCTATTCTGGGGCTACCTCCATACACAATCTGGAATGGTGATCTACCAGTGCTTCTATTAATAGAATTGTTGTAAGAAAAATTTTCCTCGGGTAAGATCAAGTCCCATCCCTTGGATTTATCTCCTACCAAACATCTCAGTAGGTTACCCAGACTCCTATTAACAACCTCTGTCTGCCCATCTATTTGTGGATGGTGTGCAGAACTGAACCTCAACTCTGTCTTCAGCTTCTTCCACAAGGTCCTTCAAAAGTACCCCACAAATTTGGTGTCACGATCTGAAACAATACTCTTTGGCATACCAGGTAGCCTCACCACTTCTTTGAAGAACAAGTCAGCAATGTGGACTGCATCATGGGTCTTCTAACATGGAATGAAATGTGCCATTTTGAAACCTATCAACCACCACAAAGGTGAATCATTCCCTCGTTGTGTCCTTGGCAAACCAAGAACAAAGTCCATACTTATATCCTCCCATGGCCTCTCTGGTACAGGTAAGGGCTGATATAAGCTGTATTCTGGCTCACTCCTTTAGCCATCTGACATACCCTACAACTTTGTACAAACTTCTTCACATCCTATGACAACTGAGGCCAATAATAATGCTCACTGATAATGGCAATGGTCTTATCCCGACCAAAATGTCCTGCCATTCCTCCACTATGCTTCTCCTTTTATCAGGTTCTCCCTCATGGAACTCCTCGGGATACACAATTGACTTCCCTTAAATAACATGCCATCCTAGATTATGAACCAGCCACACCTTGTCCCTGGCCCTGACCCATTGTGTTCCTTGCAAGTCAAGCTTCTACAAAACCGCTTGCTTATGCATACAAAGGTCTTGAGTTCATTGAATCCAACCACTTCAATCTGCATCTTTGTCATCAATGTATGCCTCCCACTTAAGGAATCTGCAAACCTATTTAACTTCCCACTCCTATGTTTCAAAACAAAGGTATAACTCCATAAACTCTACCCATTTCATATGCCTTCAATTTAATTTTCCCGACTATTTAGTACTATATGGCCCAATGATCATTATATAGAAAAATTCCTTTGGCAAATAATGTCTCCATTTCTTTAATGCTTGAACTATTGCATAAAATTCCGATCATATATAAAATAGTTTCTCTGGGCATCATTTAACTTTTCAACGAAATAGGTAACGGGCTTACTCTTCTTGCTCAAGAACTGCTCAATGAACAACCACCAGCATCACAATCCACTTGAAACACCTTGTTGAAATCTAGGAGGGCTAGAATAGGTTGCTCCATACCGCCCAACAATTCAAAACCTTGCCGCTCTCGCTCCACTTGAATTCTTTCTATCCCTCTCATTGTTTTAGTCAAGGGTGCACAAATACTACTGAAGTTTCTAATGAACTTTCTGTAAAAACTTGCCAAACCATGGAAAGATCTCACCTCAGTAGCAGTTCTTGGGGTAGGCCATTCCAGAATAGCCTTCACCTTCTCCGGGTCCATCTTGAGACCTTCTAACGAGACAAAAACCCCAAGTACACTAACTTCCTCTTCACAAAATTGCACTTCTTCAGATTAATCAACAATTTCTCTTCTCTTAACTTCTCAAAGGCTTTCCAAATATGCATTAGATGCTCATCCAACATCTTACTGAAAATCAAAATATCATCTAAATACACAATAACAAAACTTCCTAGAAATTCTTTTAGTACCTCGTTCATGAGCCACATGAATGTGCTCGGTGCATTGGTTAGCCCAAAAGGCATGACTAACCACTTGTATAGGCCCTCTTTGGTCTTGAAAGCAGTCTTCCATTCATCTCACTCTCGAATCCGGATTTGGTGATATCCACTCTTCAAATCAATCTTTGTGAAATACCGAATTCACTCAAATGTACTCCATCAGTCAATCCATCCAAGTGTGGGAAATTGTACTGATTGTTATCTTGTTTATGGCTCGAGAATCTGTACACATCCTCCACTCCCCATCCTTCTTTGGTGCTAGCACTGTAGGTACTGCACATGGACTCAAACTCTCCCATATCAAACCCTTTCTCAACAACTCTTGAACTTGTCTATTCAACTCCTCATTTTCCGTTGGAGCTGGCTCCATGAGTTGCCTTATTTGGCAACCGGCTCCAAGAATCATTTAACCTGATGGACAATCTTCCTTATTGGTGGTAAACCCTCAAGTACATTATCAGAAACAATATCCTAAAACTCATCCAACATCCCAGAAACTTCTTCTAGAACCTTCTCACTATCCTCCTTACTCACTCTAGGAATCAATGCATAACGCACATGCTCCTGCTTCATACCTTCTTAAAATTTTCTTCCATCTACATAAAAAATTCTAGCACTACTGCATACCTTTTCTTTGGTCTCCTTCAGTGGTTTCAACTTGTGACGAACCCCATCCTTTTTCAAGGAATAAGTGTTTACATAGCCATCATGTATAGCTCGCCTATCGAACTACCACTGCCTCCCCAGCAACATGTGACATGCATCCATGGGGATGATATCATAGAGTACCTCATCATGGTAGTTCCTGATCTTGAACTTTACTAGTCACTGCTCATTGACCAAACTTTATGATCTTTCTGCAACTAGGCAATCTGATACGGATGCGGGTGCCTTTCCCTTCAACTTCAATTTTGTGACCATCTCTTCTGACACCAGATTATCAGTGCTCCCACCATCAATAATGACATCACAACATTTTCCTTCACACTTGCACCTTGTGCGAAACAAATTCTTCCTCTATTCTGGTTTCTTTTCCTCACCACCGTGGCCTCCTAATCACCAAGGTTTCTCCCCTTTCAGCATCATTTGAATGTTCATATTGGGCCTCCTCATCTGCATGCGCAACCCTTCCACAACCTTCTAGCCTTTTGTCCGCCTTCCTTGGTGTTGTGGGACATCTATAGGCCTCGATGCCCTCTTCACCACACTAGAAACATGTCTTTGAACCACCCCTCTCCGTAGATCCTTGTCCATATCTCCTCATCCCCACCCTTTGATCACCACTATTTTGATCATGAGGGCCAGAGAAGGTCATTCCTTTGGGTGCATCACTGCACCCACATCTTCACTTCTTTTAGCTTTTCATCATCATTTCGCTTCCCGGGTTAGTCTTCCAACGCCTCTTCTACTTTGACCTCCCCATCCTTTTGCTTTGCCATCAAATCTTTTGTTCACCTCTCTTCCACCTTTAGAGCAAACCTGACATCCTCAATGCAGGTCATTCGACAGTTTAACCTCCTAAAATGCTTACAACCCATTAAGATATCAGGCTACCTTTTCCTTTATTAGCCCTATGTGGCCCGTTCTGATGATTATCTTGTGAAAATCTTCAGTATATTCTTTCACAGATCTACTTCCTTGCTTCAACCCTTGCAATTTCTTCAATAGATCTAACTCGTAGTCCACTGGTATGAACTACTTCTTCAGTTTCTCTACCATGTGATCTCATTTGGTGATATTTCCTTTTCCTCTTTGATTTCTTTCCAACTAGACCTCTTTCCACAAAATACTGGCATGGCCCTTTATCTTCATTTTCGCAAACTTAACCCGATTTGGGTCCTCTACTTCCTCATACTCAAAATATTATTCTAGCTCGTTGATCCAGTCGATCAACTCTTCCAGGTTTAGACTTCTGAAATAACAAGGGACTTCTACTCTGGATCTTTTCCCGATCTTTGAAATGGCCCTTATTAGCCGCATTTGGTCTTGATCAATTGCTTCTTCTTCCTCTTCTATATTTGAACCTTCTTCCTCCCCTTCATCCTCACTTTCCTCCCTCAGGTTTAACCCTCTTCTCAACTGCTCTTGTAACGCATCAATCTGTCTTTGGAGGGCTACTAGTGCATCTCTTCCACCAGCATTTATGCCACCTCAACCACCTCTGGCACCACCACGCCTACCAAGCATCACTCTTGGAGGCATCTTTCTTGACCTCGACCCACAACCACGGTCCTAGTGTGAACTGCCTCACGATCGGTGATCTGTCCACACACTCAAGAAAACTGGCTTTGATACCACTTGATGAAGGCACAGCCTGATACTTAGAAAATAACCCACAAACAAGAGAATAATTTTATTATTCAGAAAATGGAGCTTCTTACATGTAGAGGATCTCAAATCCCCAAGTTCTACAACACATACAAGTTACAGAAAGCTACAAAATCACCTTTTTCGCAATATGCGAGCTTGTCCCCAAAAAAGTACCCAAAAATTATAAACCCACCCATAAATAGAGCTCCTCTTTAGTTTGGAGCCAAAAAAATATTCAAATTTGAGTTTAGGTGGTTTGGCGCCGAAAAATTACAACTTGAAGTTCAAATTTCAAAAGAACATTTGCAATTGTGTCTTCTAGAAAGTGCGCCAACTTCCCGGGCCCATAACTTTTGATCTAGGACTCTGATTCGCGAATCATTTGAACCGTTGGAAAGGTCTCAAAGTCAAGAACACACTCAAAATTAGCTACGCCAATTTTAGAAAGTTTCAAGGCCATTTTGGGAACTCTAAGTTCCTCAAATCTAACTTGGAAGATTTCCAGGTGCAAATCTAGGAAACTAAAACTGCAATATCTTTCAACCTAGGAATAGAAAATAAAAACCGTAAATTTAGAATTTCCTTATGAAAAAAAGGGTATCCAAAAATGTAAAAACATCTAAAAACTGAGAAACTTTAAATTTAAATATTTTTGGGTGATGCAAGATTGCCCTTACACCACTAGATGCTCCTGCATCAGAATTCTTTAAATGGAACCTTTTAAGGCTTAAATCATTTTATTTTCTAAAAATATGTGATTTCAACAAAAATTAGTTCCTCCTAGAAATTGTAAACCAGCTTTGTGGGATCACATAATAAGAAATGTTCAAGGGAGTCTTGCTTAGTTCATGTGAGGTCTTACTTAGGGAACATTGTGCCTAATGTCTCCATGAGAGGACCGATTAAAGAATAGAAAATTCACAACTTAGGAGATGCATTGTGTTGTATCAATCCACTAAGAGGAATGTAATATTCTAAGAAAGATCATGCTCTTGAAGGGCATTAGACCCATTGTCATCCACAATGTAGAAAACACATTGTATAAATTAAGAAGACTGCACCATGAATTGTGAAAAGAATAATGAAAAAGAATAATGCCAATGTATGCTCCCACTTTA
>VDFB02030055.1:0-14452 GCA_007258455.2 Sequoia sempervirens | reverse complement strand
CCAAAGGCTTGGCCTTTGGACATCTATGCAGGAGGTGACCATACTCATGACAGAAACGACAATGGAAGGGAAGTGTTTCATAATCCAACTATTGCACCCATGAATAATCTCCTGCACTCACTTCTAAAGATTCTGGCAATGGCTTACTTAAATCAATTTCTACACAGAACCGGGCAAAATTCATTACCTTTTTGAATTGTGTTTGTTGAGACGAACCCACAGGTTTCCCCAACTTCGAGGCTAATAGGTACAACACATCCTCTCGCCAGCATTCCACAGGGAGCCTTGGAAGACGAACCCAAACCGGAACCCGATTCAGAAGTTCCTCTGCCGAGTTGAAGCCAGCATGCCATGGCTTAATGAATGAGCCCACCCGGTTAATATAAAATATGGGCCCCCAAAATCCGATTCTAACTGTGCTACCAAATAACCACAGGCGAGTTGTTTGCCAGGAGGCAGATCTCCATCTCTCCCTTAGGCATCCATGTCTTTTGAGCCCACATATCCAAGAATTGCAAAGAAATTTTCAAACCTAAGAATTTGCAATAAAGAGAATGCCGTGCATAATAATCAATGTCTTCAGCCAACATCTCCATTGGAATGAATACATTCGGCCTCTCTTTACACCATTCGAGGCACCCATTAATCTTCAGAATTCTAGGCCCCCCTGCTAAAACCATCTCGACTTTCTCAGGTTCCACCAAAAAAAGATTATTATCAAAAATATTTGAACCCTGTGGAGAGGGTTTCGATCCAAAAGTAGAGCGGAAGTCCATATTGGGACAAACCCTAGAAGATTCTCCAGTATCCATCAAAGAGCACACAATGCAAAATGAGTAAGCAAGGCCAAAATCAAAACCAAGAGCCCTTCGATGAAGGCATACTCCACTGGACACCAAGATCACAACCCCACAACCCCAGAATACACGCCTACTTCAAAAGAAAAGAACCTCCCCCTGAATAGTGTAAAAAAAACCCACCCCCAAGAAGCTCCAAAGAAGAAGAGAACAGATTCGACCTCCAACTACGCATGCAACCACCAAAAGACTACATGCAAGCCGAGCCTAGATGGTTGCGGCCTCATGCAACGCTTGCAGAGCCCATGTGTACAACTATTTGGGTAGCCCTCGGTCTCCCACATCTTCTCCACATTGGATAATTACTACAAAAATCTCAAATAGATATTTTCAATGAATGTAAGAACAAGAAGAATCATGCAAAGACTCATAAAATATCTCCTTATGAGAGTTAATACAAGGTTCATAAGTTATATAATATGCATTTACAATGAAATAACTAAAAATAAATTAAAAATAAAGATAAAGAGAAAATTAATACATCTTTATTACCTCTTAATATGCCTCAAGAACACAAAGGAACTTATTATTGTCCTCCCATATAAGTGAGTTAAGAGAAAGAAATTTATCATCCTCCCTATACCAAATCAAGGAATATTTTATTGCTCTCTTGCAATCTTGAAGAATAAGAAAGTAAGTTTTGGCAATCCTATGACTATTTCTTCTAAAGGAACTATCACCATTTGGGTTCAAAATAAAAATGAAAACATTTAAAAGATACCGATAAATAATAATTCAAAAGTATGATAGAAATAGATAATAAAGGGATTTGCACCTATTCCTCATATATCAACTACATTCATGGAAAGTGAGATATCTTATCATGATGAAATTTAATTAATTGAAAATGGTTACAACCCAATAATTAATTGAGATGAAGATTATCAATGAAAGATTATCCTTCCAATGATATTGTTTGGATTATAGGTTTCATATGGGCACATGCTTATCTATATATACATTAAATTATTTAAATTAGTTCTCACATGGGTGTATATCCTTTATTGCACTAGGTGCTATTCTACTATATCAATGGTATATATGTTTCAAATATTTATTCTATATGATTTTAATGCTTATGGTTATTATTGTTGGTCACATTATTAGCTAACATATTATTTTTATATGATGATTGTAGGATCTTTAATAACTACTAAGTTCATACATTATGATCCTATGAGTATATGTTTGTATACACACACATATGTGTGAGTGTGTATATATGTGTGTATATAAATATGTATATATATAGTATATGTACACATATGGCTCTAGGAAAATTCATTGCTAGCAATTCACCAAAAGAAAATTCACTGTTAACAATTCACCATGGGAAAATTCATCGTCACAAAAAATTAATCACCAAAAATTCATGCAATTAATTTTTTGCGTGGTGAATTGTCATGGTAGTGAATTTTCCTGAGGTGAATTTTCCCTCCTGGTGAATTGCTGGCGATGAATTTTTCGTATGCCGTACACACATATATGTATATGTATATACATGCATATATGTGTGTACATATAAATATGTATATATAGTATATGTACACACATATATGTATATGTATATTCATCCATTTTAATTGCATTTATTGTACGTGACTAATTGGAGGGGGATATAAGGTTATTAACATTCCTTTCTCAAATATGTTTCATTGAATACCACATGATCAAATATCATTTTGGATAGTGCCACATTACTTTTTCTTCCCTAAGGTGGTTATCTATTAATTTTCTACCCTAGGTAGTACCTTTTTTCCACCACAAGTGGATTATGTCTCAGGCCAAGTTTCTCTTTTTCTTTTCTATTCATTATAGATATCATATTCTTGTTTGTGATTCTTATATGATGCTACTCATTGAAGCTTTTTACCTTCATTATATATAGGTTTCCACAATAAGATACTCATCATAATGGAGTAAGTTCCAAGAAATGAAATCTATATCCTTATCCATATCCTTTTTATGAGTTTTGAATAAATTTACCTTTCTACCAAATAATTGATTTTAATTTGACATGAACTCTCATTGTATTTTTAATATAAGTCAAAGTTTATACTATATGTGATGGTAGAAATTGCATATCTTGAACTTTCCTCCTCATTTTGGGATCAATTTAAATTGGTTATTCCTAATGAAGAAATAAAGGTACACATAACAACAATTCTATTAATAGTTCAAATATAAATTGAGTAGCTAATCACCCTCAAGACTATTCATTTACTTTTTACCCCTAGTTAGATTTATTTGTGTATGTAAATAACCCAAGTCAAATGCACAATTATAAAAATAACCCTTAAAATTTCAAAATAAAATTTTGAATTAATGGTGATCCTACCTTTCTATAATAATTTAAATTACATACCCTATAATTTTATTATTATGTTTTTATCTTCATTCTAGCATGTTCCTATTTTTTGTGAGTTTTCATGTCGTTTGGCTATTTGTCCTTATCCTAAGTCTTCTCTAGCCATCAATGTCCCAATTTCCTTCCTTTCTTCTTAATTTTAAGTGTTCCCTATTTGCTTATTACATTTAATTTTGTTCCTTGACATACCCCTTCTTTTATTTCCTTTAGTTTCTCCCCCTTTCCCATTTTTTAAACCTTTAAATATTGGTCCTAGCCTTAACTTGTGTCCTAGTACCATATTTTTCCTTCATAACACTTACTTTAAACTAAACTTACAATTATATTCTTGCCTACCATGAGATGGCCTCCTTCTAGCTTAATCTTTCTTAATAACTTGAGCTCAATTTGGCTTTAAGGTCATTTCCCACTATTTGATACATAAGTGGTTGAGCCTTGACGTTTTTCTTTCCTACTACCAATTTAAAATGAAAACTCATTAATTTCAAGGGATTTCCATCTACTACATTTTATCCTTTAATTCTATTCATAAATATTTTAAATCAAGGCCCCTTTGCATCAATTTAACATAGGAAAAGTGAGCATTAGTCACTCACATTATTTAGGCGATCTTTGCTCATATATGATAATTCTACATCACTTCATAAATTACAATAGAGATTTATATTTGCATCCAATCTCTGAAATAATTTTAATAATGCTCTTAAACATTGTGGCAACAAAATATTCATAAAAATGTTATTTTCTAGGGTTTTTAATGGGTGACCTAATTCCTTTTGTTATTTTTATTTTATTTTCATGTAAAATAATATTTTTTAAAGTTATCCATACTCCCCCTCCATTCTCATATTTTTCCTTTTCCATTTGATCCAATCATTTCATCTCACATCCTCTCCATCTCCATTATCAAACCCTATTTTATCTTTGTCCCCCCTTTTCCTTTCCATTTCCATTAAAAACTCATCAAAACCTTTCCATTTTCTAATTTATAGGTCAAGAGGTGAAAATACACTACTAAAAACCATCTTCATTTAGTTTCAAGACCTTACCATAGCATTTAATAGGTGAAACCATTCCAAATTACCATCTTGCATTATTTGTTTTATTCATGTCTATCAAGATCAATTATTCTTTTGTCAAATTACATAACTTTTGTTCCTCTCTAATAGGTGTGCACTTTTGAGGAGCTTTGGATCATTTCCAAGAGATTCCCTACTAAATTTTAGGATTTCATTATCTTCTAGGACAAGGCCACCCCATTGTAATTGTTGTTACCTTGGGTGTAAGGATATGATATTAGTGCCAAGTTGGGTGTAAGGTTTTGGATGGCCTTGACCACTTGATCACAAAGATCCCAAGTATTTTCTTAATAGGGAACAAGTTTCATGGGTGCATCCACATCCACACACTTATTCATTTTTTATTTATTTTTCTTACTTGTGCATCTTAATTTCCTTGTTTATGCATAGTCTGCTCTAGTCTCTTATTGATTGTTAGTCATTTAAAAAAACTCATTTAGTGACTAGTTTTTAACTTAATTTTATTTTTGAGGTTTGGTGTAAAATTTGTTTCAACTTGAGGGACATTGAAAATCATGTGTGTGAAGCTTGTAATTGAGTGTAGTGAAGTGTTGCTATAAAGAACAATGTTGCCTTTTATTGGGACCCCTATCCTTATCTATCATCATAGTGATATGCATAAAATTTATTAATTATAGATCTTTTATTTGAATTTTATTGTTTTGTCTACATCTAAATGGATTACTTTCTAACATCTATCACATCTTGTCTATATTAAAATTCCAACTAAATATCACCATTTTATCATTTAATTTTCACATTTAATCCTCTAACATCATCAACTATAACCTCTCTTCTTTTTCTTTTTTAATCATCAACAACTGAAACTTTATTAATTTAAAACAAATTTTAACTTTTTCATATTATTTATTTATTTTTCTAAATTTATAATAAAAAAGATCTTATTCTCCCTTTCGACAACATAGAGTTAAAATTATTAAAAATTATATAACTATTACTTATTGGGTCCTCACAATCTTAACTAGTGAAGCTCACGAGTGTATTTCAATTTATAATCACATCAAGTTGCTGTATTATAACTCGCTTGGCGTCTAAGAAAGAAGTTAGAAGCTCCACTTGTACCAGAAGGGATCTACGCATTATAGGTAATATGTTACAACGCCTCACCCAACTCTAATCCTTATTTACGCAAGCTTATGACATTGACAGGCTTAGCTATATTTGCTGTCACTTGAATGGTTGATAATGTTGCCATAATATGGCGTGCTCAATGGAGGAAGGCAATCAGAAATCTGAGCAATGTGGCTCATCAACACTCTCTTCTTAAAATGCCTCCACGCGCTCGGATTGCACTAATTACGAGGTACCATATTTCTATGGCTTTAATTGGTTGATCAAGTCATTGAAACCTCCTGTTAAGATTTGTTTCTCTTAAAGGTTTGATTTTGTCTTTCTGTGAATTAGAGCGAGATTCTATTAAAAGGTAGACAGATAGTTTTGTGCATATGTTATTATGATACTACCCAAGAATGGCTTGGCTTAGATGAAGATTCTAATTCGTTGGTCAGTGTTGATTTGATTGAGATTTAATGGAGTACCAATTACCATGTATCAGTGAACAGATTTGAGAAATATGCGACATCTATATAAAATCATAAGTATTTCAATTTTTTGTTTTTTTAGACTGCAGAAATTGAAGAAACTGAGTAGTTCTTTTATAAATTGTTTAGTTCTTCTATAAATTGTTGTCGGGGAAACTTTTTTCAGGTAAGTGGTGATGCTGACATGACATACTTGCTGATATTAAAACCAGGGAGAGTACCTTCTGATATTAAAATCAGGGAGAGACTGAACCTCATGATCTCTTACCTAAAAAAAATATTTTAACCAATTAAACCAGATCCCTGCCCACATAAGCATTCCAACTTGAGAGTCTAGAGCTACAAGTGATTTTCTCAGTGACCCAACAGCAGCATTACAGTATATAAATCTATCCAGTTCTTTTTAGCTTTTGTACAGTACATTCCAAGTTGGAGAATGTGGGAATGACTTTGAGGTAAGAATTTGTGTGCTTTAAAATGGGAAAGAAGGGTACCTGGTTTACAGTGGTGAAGAGAGCGTTCCGATTGTCTTCTAAAGGAAATCAGAGCACTGGGGCGAAACCTTCTCAAGGCTTGAATGGAAGAGAGGATAAGGTGAGATGCTGAACTTCCCACAACAGTTATGAGAGTTTGGATGTCCCAAATATCAAACATGTTAAGCTGTTTAAGCTCTTCTCTCTGTAATGCATAGAATATTTGTTGTATATTTGGTTTATCCTTGGTTACAGGACATGGATTCTTATTTGTGTGGTGTAGGAAAAGGGAAAGGATAAAACTGAGTCTCCAACAGAAGATGCCATTGCAATGGCGGTGGCAAGTGCAACTGCGGCGGCGGTGGCTGCAGCTCGAGCTGCTGCAGAGGTGGTTCGCCTAACAGGAGGAGCGCAATCTCATTTCATGAAGGAAGAGGCTGCCGCCATTACAATACAAGCGGCCTTCAGAGGTTACCTGGTAACTTCCTACTGCTCTTTCTCCTCTAATTCATATCACAATCTGGTATATTAACTGCAGTGTGCACTCAAGGCAGGCACGAAGGGCTTTACGCGCTCTGAAAGGGCTAGTGAGGCTGCAAGCGGTGGTAAGAGGGCACAGCGTGAGAAAGCAGGTTCATATGACCATGCGCTGCATGCAAGCATCTTCGACTACAGCAGCCCCGCGTTAGAGCGCCACCGCAGCGGCGGCAATGATACAGTACAACACCCGCGCCCAGCCGCGCTCCAAACATCTCCGGCGCAGCGGGAGCCCTGGTCATCCGTTTTCCCACTGTAGCAGCCTTTGTCATGCACCAGACATTTAATTTACGCCTCTAAATAGGGGTAGATGAAACACTTTGAACTTGATGTGTTTACAGTACCAAACTAGTAATCCATGGAGCATATAAATATAATAGTTTGTCAGTGATTCATACATGGTCACATATTGTTAGATCTTTTATGATGGGTCGGATTTCTTCAACTGAATAACACAAAGAAGTTAGTTTGTAGTGCATTAGATTTCATAATGGATGTTGGTCACATATTACTAAATCTTTTGTGATGGATCGGATTTCTTCAACCAAAAAACACAAAGAATTTTAATGCTGCGTGACAAGATGAATATCACCTTAATCATGATTTCAAATGCACCACTTAAACATGTTAAAGCTTAAAATATGCTGTTTAAACCAAAATGTACACAATGTGGAAACTGTTTAAACTTCGGTTTTTGATTTTATTTTGTAAGGCTCTCAATCTAACTGTGTTTTCTCAGCAGATGTGGCGGTCAGGAGCGGGACAAGGTTTCAATCGATGGATGGCCCCGACGCAGCCAGCCTTGGCTCTTGAAAACAAGAATCATCATCTTCATCTCAATTTTCCTTCTCCACCTCGTTATGGTACTCCTCCGCGCTACAGGGGTGCTACACACTCAGCCACCCCTTTTGACGACAACAATCACCATCATCTTATTTCTCCTCCTCCACTTCGTTATGGCGCTCCGCGTTACATGGGTAATCCGAAGTCAGCGTTTCCTCTTCATCTTTCTCCTTCTCCACCTCCCCATGGTGGTGCTCCGCGCTACATGGCTGCTACGCAGTCAGCCAGAGCTAAAACGCGTCTTCGAATTTAGATTACAGGAAGAAATTACATTATCCAAGTACACTTCCATGGAGATCATAAGGCAGCCAGCATTGACAGATCAGATGCAACGCTTTCTTCTCTAGTAAAAGTAAGTAAAACATATTGTTGTCCATAAAGGAAGTACTGTCCAAGTGAATCCTGGTTATCACTTGGGGCATTCTCTTATATAACAATTGCTGGTTCTTTCCTCGGAGATGAAGGTAAGGTCAGTGAAACTAACCTTCAGCATAGCCACAAAATTCATCAGAAAATACAAAAGGTGAAGTGTTACCTAAGCTTTTATCGGTTTGACTGTTTTGTAAATTTTATCAGCTTTGCCCATTATAAAAACAAGCTGTTGTACATAACTGGAATATAATCTTAATAGTTTAAAAATTATTTAAAAATTGTAAAAATTATTGTTTAGAAGTATATTGATGACTGGTTGTTGAAAGACCCACATCTTTACCTAATATCTTTATGTCTCTTAGAGTTCCTTGTCCCTGTTTTGCTTCGGCACTACGTATAATCATTTGACTGAAGACTGATGTTAATCTTTTAAGCTCAGCGGTCGGCGTAACTATTAAGATATACATTTTCTATAGATATAAACTAAATGTGGATATCTGGAAAAATTGTCATGTAGCCTCTCTGGTATGTGTTGGCCTCTAGTCTAATCAAGTATCCATTATTGCTTCTGCAAAATTTATGCTTAAACACAGACGCAAATGACTCAGTAAGAAATCAATGCTTAGATAGTTTATATGTCCATTATTTTCTTGATCATGGCCTACATTTTGTTGGATTGTCATATATTTGAAAATTAATTTTTTTGATTAACTATTACTTTGAATCTAGGTAAAGATGTTGATTTGAAAGTTCATTGACATCTATAGATTTTGATGTAACGACAAATTTACATGTGATATCAGTCCTCAATTCATGTTCAGTTCTTCTTAATTACATCAGAATGGGGGTGTTGGACTATATGTCACACCTCTTGGAATTGATTTTATGGACTAACCATCACTCTAGTGTAGATAAAGATACTGACTTGGAAATTCATTGACATTTATAGATAGATAAAGATGCTGATTTGGAAATTCATTGACACTTATAGATTTTGATGTAAAGGAAAATCTACATGTGGTATTAGAGCCTGAACTCAAGTTCAATTTCTTTGAAGTAGGTCAAAGTGAGGTGTTGGACTAACCGCCACACCTCTGAGAATTGATCTTGTGGACTAACTGCCATTCTGAATCTAGATCAAGATGCTGACTTGAAAATTCATTGACAACTACAACTTTTAATGTAATGACAAATCTACACGTAAACTAAATAATCTTACCACATACCACCACCACACAATACATATAATGCTCTAAGATCACGAAGTGACATTTGTAACCAGAACAAAATGGGATTGTTAAAGGATCTAAGGATTAAAAGATTCTCAATCTTACATACAGAAAATAAATTTATCTTGCTTCGTTATAACTATATTATAGAAACGCTGGAACCCTCCAAAAAGGTACAATCTACTGGTATAAAAATACAATTGTTCCCATCATTTTAAAGTATACTGCTGGCAAGATGCATTTGGCTCTTTCCTGGCGAGTGACAGAATTTCGGCTTGATTGGACGACTCTACAATAGTATTCTGGGGAATTTTTTAACTAATAAAAAAATAAGTATGAAGAATTTAAACAATGTGCGCTCTATTATTCCCTGGGCAATGTAGTAGGTGGGCCTCGCGTAAGCCAGAATTATATGTTTTGCAATCAACACAGACAACTTACCAATCTCACCATGCAATCATTCATAAGAAAAAGTGATAAAAATCATACTTATGAACAGAAAAAAACTGTAACCGAAGAATTGTCGCTGGCATAGGCCTACATTGTGTTTCCCTTTCAATTCTCATTTTCATTTTATCCTATCTATTTTGTTTGCATGTTCATTATATTTGGAGTTTGACCACAATGCTTATCAATACAGGACAAACTGACAAATATAATGGTCTTGAATCAATGTTCGTCACAACTTAAACAGGTTATTGAGAAGAGTAACCACCCATTTTTTCAACAAATAAATATAAATTTTCTTAAACTAATAATGGAATTTGAAATAAACCAAAAAATTGTAAATGATTAAATAAAGATCTTTATTGATAATAGGAAATCAATGATATCGACATTTATAACCGGAATTTGTTATTGTTACTAGATTGTTCAGAATTTAACAAAATATTTGTGCTAATTTGTAAGTAATTTCTTCATGAGTCATGGCTCACTTGAAGAACTAGCAACCTTAGTTATACTCCTTCATCATGTCCAGTCTGACAACCCAAGATAAAATAATTAGGAGCCAATAGGTGGACGACTTGTATCTTTGATTACCACACAGTATATGAGGGCAAGATACCACACTTATGGTTGGAGTGCTGGAAGGGTTTTAATTCTCTAGTCTTGAGACCAACAATCAGCAAATCGGGGAATATAATTCTGTTAGAGTGAGCATGGAGAGGGGCACATAGATTGGAATTGATCCATTTGGTCCAAGTATTTACTCATGGTTTTGGAAAACCATTTATGGTTTCTTGGGTCTCTTTAGCCTATACATTGAGAATTAGCGATAGAGACTACATGCATTTATTTTTCTGCTATTATTTTTTTTCCAGATTCAAAGTGTAGTTCTCTCATGAGTACAATTGCTCTATATTATATTGTAACACTTACAATTATTGAACAATAAATTGAGTGCATGGTCTAGAGGTTGGTTTTGCTTTTTATAGAGTTTTCCTAGGTATATTCTATATATAGTGCATTTTGGTCTTTCTACTTTTCTTTTCATTCATCTAGCTTTTGTTTAAGTTTTATCACTTTAATACTAAATATAACTTTGTGTACTTACATTATTTTCCTTTTGGGTTATGTAGGAATTTTTTATACTTTTTCTTTCATTTAATATCAAAGCTTGATCAACTTGCCATATCTATGAGATGAGTAGGTTGTGTTAACAATTCTTGTGTTAGTGGGAGCCTTGCAATGTGATCTTCTGTTTTAGGGATATGTATATGGCAAACACATCTAGAATAGAGGTGGAGAAGTTTATAAAATTTTTTTTTTTATCTTAGGAAGCTCTAGATGATTTACTTTTGTTAGAGATAAATGGGTAATAGTTCCTAACAAGATGAATATTGAACAATGATTGGTAGAAAGGGAAGAAGCTTGGTTTGGATTTTCCTCATAGATTAAGTGATTCTAAATATTCTTAGAGAAACCACCATTAGGGACCTTTGAAAGATGTTTAATATTATAATTATAATGAGAGCAACCATTTTAAGAAGGAATGTAAGGAGAAGAAGGCCAAGAAAGAGTCTACAAATGATTCAAACTTGAGAGCCTCTCACGATGGCACTTGTGATGTGCTCATTGCCATCTTATTACACATACATAAGAGAATGCATGGTCAGTTGACTTTGGTGCATATTTTCAAATGAATCTCAATAGAGAGTGGTTTGTTGGGTATGAGTGATATGATGGAAAAATGGTTTACTTGGGAGATGATCATTCTCTTAAGATCATTATTTATCTTCTTTTTCCTAGATTTGACAAAAGGGTGGACCAAATCCCTCTATAGTGTTTTGCAAATCCTAGCTTTAGTGAGGAAATTATTATTTGTGAGAAAGATGAAAAATCTAGGTGTGCATGCAGTATTCAAAAACATGGTTGCATGATGGTGTATGAAGGCATGGTTTAGATACGGGAGTTTTTTTATGGATTTCTATTTTATCTAGATGCAAATGTAACACTTCTTATAAGGTTCTTATTTCTATGAATAAAATAATTCTTACTCATTAGACTATCTTGTGGCATGGGCATATGGGACACATTGGTGAGAGAAGTCTAGGGGTCTTCAAGTGTAAAATTTTAGTATAGGGGCCAATTAGTTGGTTCCTTGATTTTGATTTTTTTGAACATCGTGTATATGGAAAGAAAAAACATGTTTAGTTTTCTTTAAGCTCTACTAGGATAGTAGGGATTTTATATTTTATTGATATTAATGTATGTGGCATAAATGATGTAATTTCACCAAAAAAATCTTTGTACGATTTTTTTTTTTTGACTAATTTTGTAGAAAACATGGGTATTCTTCCTATGGCATAAATTTGGTCTCAAGTATTTAAGTTCAAAGAGTTCAAATATCTTGTTAAAAATTAGATAGAGAAAAGGATCAAGGTGTTGAGGATGGATAATAGAGAGTTATATTAAGCAAAGTTCATTTCATATATTTTATAGGGAATATGATATTGTGAGGCATATGACCACTCCATACACTCCTTAGTAGAATGGAGTTATAGAAAGAATGACATAAAATTAATAAATTGAGATATAAGTATGCTTAGTGGATTTGGTTTGAATTAAAAACTATAATTACAATTTGTTAAAAAATTAATAAATATCCTACATTAGCTGTTGTTGAAAAAATTCTTGAGAAATGACCAAGAAAGAAACTTTCATTGCAAAACATTAGGGTTTTATTGTGAGATATATATACGTGTGCCTAAGGAGAAGAGATCAAAGTTGGATTTAAAATTAGATAAATATATCTTCATATGGTATTGTGATTTTGTGAAAGGGTACAAGATTGGAACCCTAAGACTAGAAAGATAATGTATAGTTACAATGTTATTTTAAGTAAAGTATATATCATCCCAATCTTTTTCAACCTAAAGTTGAGAAGACTTTGATTTAATATAATCTAGAAATATTGAGGAGTATTGCTTGAGGATACATTAAAGATGTTGTAAGAGCAATGAAGATGATAGTTTAGAGAGTGAGGACCAAAGAATTTAGATGAAGAAGATCTTCATATCCCACTCACAAGGAGGTCCAATCATAGAGAAAACAACCAAAAAGGTATATACCACCTAATTTTTGGTCTATTTATAATTTGTCTACTAATGATGATGAACCTACAATTGTGAAGGAGATAACAAAGTCTACAAATAGGACTTGTCTTGAAAAAAAGCCAGTAGAGAAGAATAGTACACCAAACTTAGTGAAAGTTATTAACAACAAATTAGTTTTCAACAAGATGTTTGATTCAAATGAAAAGATTTGGAAGTACAAGGAAAATTGAGTGGCTTAGGGATATTCGTAGGAAAAGAGAATTGATTTTGATAAGATCTTCTCTCATATTGTATTTAGCTTAAAAATCTATTTTTATTTATTTTTATTTGTTGTTGCTATATTTGACCTTGAGGTTGAGTAGATAGATGTTAAATCAAATTTATCGCATAAAGACTTGGAGGAGGATATCTACACACCAAAACTAGAAAACTTTATGGTGAAGGGTATGGATGACTTGGTTTGAGGATTAAAAGAAACTCTTTATAGTATAAAATAACCTCCTGGGATGTTGTATAAAAAGTTTGAATATTTTTTTTGAGGGTGGGATTTCTTAGAGATAATTTAAATTGTTGTGATTAAATTTTAATTTATTATTTATTTATTTGACTTTATGTTGATGACCTTTTCTTTAGTAACAATAAGGAAATGATCAAGGATCTTAAATTTCAACTTTATTTATAATTTAAAATATAAAATATTTATGGGAAACTAAGTTTATATTGGGAATTAAAATTAGGAGGAATAGAGGTAACATAAAAATTTGGATCAATTAGAGGAAGTATGTTAATTCTAATTTTTTCATTGGTTCAATTTATAAAATTATAAACTAGTTAATTTTCTCATTATTTTGGGAAGAAAGATTCTAGTAGAGTAGTGTCCTTAGAATCTATATGGGATACATGTCATAAGCCACATCCCCTATGTTATTATAATTCATATTCTTATGTATGCTATAGTGTGTACACTAGACTAGGAATCACTTAATCATTGGAGTGTTGGTCAAGTATATGTTCAATTTATGAAAGGAGAATTGGACTATAATGAATAGAGTCTTCAAATACTTGTGTGAAATTTTAAAGTATTCTATTTACCACAAAGGTATTTTATATGACATGTAACACACTTGTAGTAGTATTTTTAATTACTTGCACCGCATTTGTAAAAGTAATTTAGAGAACTTGCAACACAATTGCAATATTACTATAGGGAACTTGTAACACACATGTACTAAAGGGAACTTGCAACAACACACTTGCATTCTAGTACTATGAAGTGTTGGAACTTAACTATGCTATTCACTTGTGGAGAGTTATTGAATATAATATATTTGTAGACTGATAGAAAAAAAATGATTACTTATGTGACAAGTTGTGGAAACATTTAGATATTATAGTTTAGTAGGCATGCATGCCTATATAATGTGATTTTTTGGTAGAAAAAATAATTCATTTAGAGGAGAATGTGCACAATAAAATATTGTACTGAGTGTTGTTAGAAGCACATATATTTATGTACCTATGTACATGAGGTTTAAAGCTAGAGTATATAAAACAAAAATTAAGAGCATTGTTATG